>JAGQAX010000009.1:44346752-44406752 GCA_019142605.1 Cephalopholis sonnerati
TTTTTGGACGACATGCCATACTATGACTTTTTTTCATGATTTTGGACCACATGCTATACTATGATGTTTTTTCATGATTTCGGACGACATGCTATACTATGACTTTTTGTCATGATTTCGGACGACATGCTATGCTATGACTTTTTGTCATGATTTTGGATGACATGGTACACTATGACGTTCTTTCATGATTTTGGACGACATGCTATACAATGACTTTTTTTCATGATTTCGGACGAACTGCTATACTATGACTTTTTTTCATGATTTCGGACGAAATACTGTAGTATGACTTTTTTTCATGATGTCGGACGACATGCTATACTATGACGTTTTATCATGATTTGGACGACATGCTATACTATGAATTTTTCTCGTGATTTCGGACACCATGCTATACTATGACTTTTTTTTCATGTTTTCGGACGACATGCCATACTATGACTTTTTTTCATGATTTTGGACGACATGCTACACTATGACTTTTTCTCAAATTTCGGACGACATGCTATACTATGACTTTTTTTTCGTGATTTTGGACGACATGCTATACTATGCCTTTTTTTCATAATTTCGGACGAACTGCTATAGTATGACGTTTTTTCATGATTGTGGACGACATGCTATACTATGCCTTTTTTCCATGATTTCGGACGAACTGCTATAGTATGACTTTTTTTTCACGTTTTCGGACGACATGCTATACTATGACGTTTTTTCATGATTTCGGACGACATGCTATAGTATGACTTTTTTTCATGAATTCAGACGACATGCTATATTATGATGTTTTTTCATGATTTCGGACGAAATGCCATACTATGACGTTTTTTCATGATTGTGGACGACATGCTATACTATGACTTTTTCTCAAATTTCGGACGACAGGCTATACTATGACTTTTTCTCAAATTTCGGACGACATGCTATACTATGACTTTTTTTTCGTGATTTTGGACGACATGCTATACTATGACTTTTTCTCAAATTTCGGACGACAGGCTATACTATGACTTTTTCTCAAATTTCGGACGACATGCTATACTATGACTTTTTTTTCGTGATTTTGGACGACATGCTATACTATCCCTTTTTTTCATAATTTCGGACGAACTGCTATAATATGACGTTTTTTCATGATTGTGGACGACATGCTATACTATGACTTTTTTTCGTGATTTTGGACGATATGCTATACTATGACTTTTTTTCATGATTTCGGACAAACTGCTATAGTATGACTTTTTTTCATGATTTCGTACGACATGCTATATTATGATGTTATTTCATGTTTTCGGATGACATGCTATGCTATGACATTTTTTGATGATTTCTGATGACATGCTATACTATGACATTTTTTCATAGTTTTGGACGACATGCTATACTATGACTTTTTTTCATGAATTCGGACGACATGCTATACTATGACGTTTTTTCATGAATTCAGATGACATGCTATACTATGACGTTTTTTCATTATTTCGGATGACATCCTATACTATGACATTTTTTCATGATTTTGGAGGACACGCTATACTATGACTTTTTGTCATGATTTTGGATTACATGCTATACTATGACGTTTTTTCATGATTTTGGACGACATGCTATACTATGACATTTTTTCGTGATTGCGGACTACATGCTATACTGTGACGTTTTTTCATGATTTTGGACGACATGCTATACTATGACGTTTTTTCATTATTTCGGACGATATGCCATACTATGACGTTTTTTTTAAATATTTCGGACGACATGCTATACTATGACGTTTTTTCATGATTTTGGATGACATGCTATCGTATGACTTTTTTTCTTAAGACTTTCCTTTCTGATAAAGCTTATAGTTAGGGCTGGCTCAGGCTTGTCTTGGACCAGCCCCTAGTTAGGCTGACATAGGCCTAGTCTGCCGGGGGACCTCCTATAATACACCGAGCCCCTTCTCTCCTTCTCTCTCTCTCTCTCCCTTGCTAGTATTCATGTCCTGTTAATGCATCTCTCTAACCCGGCTCAACAGCATGTCACTAACTTGGCTCTACTGCATGTCCCTAACTCTGCTCTACTGCATGTCACTAACTCGGCTCTACTGCATGTCACTAACTCGGCTCTACTGCATGTCACTAACTCGGCTTGTTCTCTGGAGCCTTTGTGCTCCACTGTCTCGCAGGTTAACTCGTGTCACAGCTGTGCCTGGATGGTGTGTGGTGTTGTGCTGCTGCCGTGGTCCTGCCTGATGCCTCCCACTGCTGCTGTTACTATTAGTCATACCTGGACTATTATACACATATCATTATTGTCACATACATATATAATCATATTATTAATATAATATCTGTCTCTCTTTATGTCTCATTGTGTCATATGGATTACTGTTAATTTATTATATTGATCTGTTCTGTACAACATCTATTGCTCGTCTGTCCGTCCTGGAAGAGGGATCCCTCCTTCAGTCGCTCTTCCTGAGGTTTCTACCATTTTTTCTCCCCATTAAAGGGGTTTTTTGGGGAGTTTTTCCTTAGCCGCTGTGAGGGTCCTAAGGACAGAGGGATGTTGTATGCTGTAAAGCCCTCTGAGGCAAATTGTGATTTGTGATATTGGGCTTTATAAATAAAATTGATTGATCGATTGATCCTCTGTCCTCCTGTGTGTCAATATGTTCTACAGTTTCTGTGTGTCTCTGTCTCTGTGTCTCTGTGTCTCTGTGTCTCTGTGTTTCTCAGCGTGTCTCTGTGTCTCAGTGTGTCTCTGTGTGTCTGTGTCTCAGTGTGTCTCTGTCTCAGTGTGTCTCTGTCTCAGTGTGTCTCTGTGTGTCTCTTTCTCAGTGTGTCTCTGTGTGTCTCAGTGTGTCTCTGTGTGTCTCAGTGTGTCTCTGTGTGTCTGTGTCTCAGTGTGTCTCTGTGTCTCAGTGTGTCTCTGTCTCTGTGTGTCTCAGTGTGTCTCTGTGTCTCTGTGTGTCTCTGTCTCAGTGTGTCTCTGTGTCTCAGTGTGTCTCTGTGTGTCTCTGTCTCAATGTCTGAACAAGGACAGCACGCATCAAACCAACTCTTCCCTCTGTCCATTCAGGATTTGGTAACGTAACAACTGGGCATAGCTTTATCACAGCTGCACAGGCTCAGCAAGACTGTTTAACTTGTTGTTGTGATTTAATGCTGTTTATTGAGTTATTGTTGTGATTGTCTGCAATTAGGTTACTGATTAGTTGGTTTTACCAAAGCAAAGTCATGTTACGTTGCTAATGCTGTTCACAGACAGCGCCTTGCATGTAACTAAACATCTTCTGCACTAATCCAGACCCTTTGCAACACAAATCGCATTCACATAGACTCACTCACTTTTCTTTTTTAGTTCTAAAATATCGTGTTCTGAGTCGTTAATAATGTTTACTGTTAATTATCAGACATTAGGGGATGTGCTAACAAACTTTGCACAACATGAAACATACAACCATAAATACGCTGAGACGGACAGAAGCCTGAATACTGAGACTGAAAATCTCCAGGTGTGATCACATGACATCAGGAGACAACGCAGCATGCTGATGAATCTGTTACATCATCATCATCATCATCATCATCATCACATGTTCCACCACACAGACTGTCACACTGATGTCACACAGCAGCTGCTCTGTGGTGACGTGTCGACCTACACAGATGTTCGTAAGGTGGCAACCTAGTGTGCAGGAGTGTTTACGTGTTGCTTGGCAACAGTCCAGTCCAGTATTTGTGTGGGCGGAGCCAAATATATAATTTAATAAACAAACAAATCAGAACCTGTTGATTTCTGTTCTTTTTACTGTTGATAAATGCTTCTTGTAGAACTGCGGCCTCATCAATCCTCAGTTTGTCGACACACATGATGTGATGTAGGAACGCAGGTCTTCACATATGTTAGTTACAGACAGAATTTATATTCTTGATAAAGGCTAATTAATATTATTAAAATTTGCTGTTGGAGTTCAGAGACAGAAGCTTTGGTCCTGACAGCAGCTGGTTAGACGATAACACACGGTGAAGCTTGTGAGAACAATCAGCCGCTCGTCTCCGTTAACAACATTCACAAACACATGAAACACAAGAAGATGAAACGCCGGCTCGTTTCCATGGAAACACACACACACAGGTTGTCGTCATGTGTTAATGAGCTGGCAGGTTGCCAGGTCTGTTTAATGTTCAGTTTGTTTCTCAGCTGGTTAATTAACAGTTAATAAACAGCAGGAATAAAACAGAAAGGCCATTAATATTAATGAGATTCAACCCCGCCCACTTCCACAGTACACACCCTGTCAATCAAAATAAAGAGTGAGTGTGTGATAACAGACAAAATCAGCTGAGTATTTAGTTAAGAATTTGTTTTCTGTACAGGATTGTATGGATTTAGAGCAGCAGGAAATCTTTCCATCACCAATACAATGAAACAAATTAGAATAAATAAAAACAACAAAAACCTGAAATCAAAAGACAAACAAAGAGAATGATTTCACCTGAGGGAGCTGAATCTCTCCTTAACCCTCAGATCACAGGCGTCTGAACACAAAGTCAATCATAAGAACTGTGAAACACAGCTGAGTTTCTGTGAATGAATTTTGTAGGACAACGTGACAGGACATTGTGTCTCTGATTCTTTTTTGTCTTCAGCAGAGACATTTTCACTTTGGACCGACACCAAAACTACACAAAGCTGAAGTAAATGTTATTTTAAAAACGCACAAGAATCTTGTGTCATGATGTCATATGGCTCAAAAATATCATAATAAACATCACAGTGTGTCGTCAGAAATCAAGATAAAACACTGTCACATGTCCTTTGAGTCAGCATGAGTGTGTCTGTAGTTTTTCTTGATTTAATGAGAGAAATCAAATCAACACAACCGTTTTTTACATTTTAATGTTTCTCTAAAAGCATTTTTAATAAAACACATCATCAATACATGAAGAACAGAAACCTGCTGACTTCTTCTTTTTCTTTTTCACCACACTGTTAAAGCTACTGAGAATAATGATGACATCAGTGTTTCCATGGAAACCTTAAAGGTTCAGCGTGTAGGATTTGTTGGGATTCAGAAGTGAGGTTGAAGAAGTTAATTTACTCTTTTCTGTCCAGCATGTCGGAGAACTACGGTGGCTGGTGTGGAAACATGAATGTCTCTATCTAGAGTCAGTGTTTGGTTTGTCCCCTCTGGGCTACTGTAGAAACATGGCGGTGCAACATGGTGACCTCTGTAGACGAGGACCTGCTTCCTGTGGAGATATAAAGAGCTCACTGTGAGGGCACCAGAACACAGCCAGCAGATTTCCAGCAGTAGATGCTTGTAAATCATAAACACCTTTAAGATGAACAATAAGTGTGACACACGCCGTCCAGACCAGAGTTCATGTCATCACGTCTGGTATGAAACTAAATATAGAAAGAAACTCGTTACTGTCTCCCCCGTCCCAACGTTCCACTTGGTACAGCCCACATTCAGGTGAGCGTGTTCCGGGCTCTGTAGTAATAAGTAAGCACTAATAGTACACTTACACACAGCACACTGTCCGCACTTACAGAGTGCACATATTTCAGCGAGTAAGTGCTGTTCCGATTCATTACTCTATGGCGCACTTACCGGATGTTACGATCACGACTACGGCTGTGACTCGTCAGTGACTTAATCCGCCAAAAAACTGGAACAGATGGCAGGTCAGTGGTCCCGCCTCTTCCGCTACGTTGAGTGCGAAAAGTGTACGATGTTCCACACTCTCAATTTTGGCTGTTATGAGTCCAGGTCTTTTAGGTACACTTATTCTTCACTGCAATCGTAATGTGAACGCCCTCTGTACCCAAACTAGGTACGGTAAGTACGGAAAGTATGAGTATTGGAACAGACCACAAGAGAGCGCTACTCTCAACCAGGGTTAGGGGTCAGGTAAGTGGACGTCACAGAGAGAACAGTGGTAACCAAAGTAAACAACAAACAAGAAAACATATGACATGAATCTCATGTGTTGATTTACTACAGTTAATTAATAAATTCACCACAGTGGATCCTCCCATCAGATGATAAACACACGTCACATGATGATAAACACACGTCACATGATGTTAAACACACGTCACATGATGTTAAACACACGTCACATGATGATAAACACACGTCACATGATGTTAAACACACGTCACATGATGTTAAACACACGTCACATGATGATAAACATACGTCACATGATGATAAACACACGTCACATGATGTTAAACACACGTCACATGATGATAAACACACGTCACATGATGATAAACACACATCACATGATGTTAAACACACGTCACATGATGTTAAACACACGTCACATGATGATAAACACACGTCACATGATGATAAACACACATCACATGATGTTAAACACACGTCACATGATGATAAACACACGTCTCATGATGTTAAACACACGTCACATGATGTTAAACACACGTCACATGATGTTAAACACACGTCACATGATGTTAAACACACGTCACATGATGATAAACACACGTCACATGATGTTAAACACACGTCACATGACCTCTGTTCAGATGATAAACACATGTCACATGATCAAACAAAATATCCAGTGAACTGGTGAAGGAAGTTTCACTGAGCGCTGAATGGAGCTCCATCTGTTGTCTACATCATTTTAATATCATGTGGTTCGCTGATATGACATCACACTGTAGCACAACACGTCACATGACTGGTTCCTGCAGAAGTCGTCTGTATGCGTGGAGTAGAGTTTGAGCGTGAGGAGTCGACCTTCAGCCGCCATGTTTGATTAAGGAAATGAAACCTGATGTGAAGGTGTGCTTCAATGAGTCTCCTGGCTTCGCCCCGGGAGTCCAAATCATTTCACATTTTAATTTCCCTCTCAGCTCGACGACCTCCTGCTGCTGCGCTGTGATAACCCTTCATCCAGCTCACCATCTAATTGTTTTTAATGAAGGACGGTGAAGACTGATGAAGACTGATGAAGACCCTGAGACGAGGAGCACCAAACCTGATTCATGAAAACACATCACAACACTCTAGTCTCTAAACGTGTCGTATATTTATTTTATCTTTAGATCATGTGTTCATGTCTCATCATGTGGAGTAATTTTAAATGTCAGAATTCAGTTTGTGAACGGCGTCTGAAAGCAGCACCAGATTTCAAAGGGTTAATCATCAAGGACTGAGGAGATTTTACCCACATGTCACAGATGTTTGGTTTCAGACCCGCTCCACTGATAAGAAGATGTTTATGGGATGGATTTCTCTGACAGTAAAACATGTGACTGCAAATCAGAATGTTGGGAGATTAAAGCATAAACAACACAACAACAAGTGATTTTCTGTTGAACCCTCTGAAACGTGTCAAGTAGGTGAAGCTCTGTGGAGGAGACTGGGGCCGTCATCATCATCATCATCATCATCATCATGGTCATTATTATTATTATTATTGTTGTTGTTCGATTAGAAGATGTACTAAATTTCTCACACCACAAACTTCCAAACAAGTAAGTCAAGCTTTGGTTTTGTCAATATTAATTACTGTGCAGTTGTTTGGTCCAATACATCATCAAGTAACATCAGGAAACTCCAACTGGCACAAAATAAAGCAGCGAGAGTGGCTCTTTCCTGTGGAATAAGGACAAACGTTAGTAAAATGCACGATCGTCTCGGCTGGCTAGAGGTGAAATATAGATTATTATATATGTTGATGGTTTTCATTAGAGACGTAATCACTTCAAAGATGCCAAACATTTTATATAGTAAATTGTCCTTTAGTTCAGAGATGCGTACCTATGCTGCTGGAGGTTACTTTACCTGACCTAAAACTACGACGGCTGCTCAACGTATATATATACATATATATATATATATATATATATATATATACATATATATATATATATATATATATATATATGGAATATCTCTATATGGCTTGTTGTTGGCTCATGGCATCTTTATTCATTTGAATATTTATTTATCTTTTCTTTTAATGATGATTCAGTGTAGCAGCTTGTGTTGTGTGTGTTGTGGTTCCAGTATGTATGTCTCAGTATTCATAATTGTATTTTGTATGTGCTGCATGTACTGCACGAGTGTGTGTTCATGTATTGTATGTATTGTGTTGCATTATGTGTGTATTCTTATGTATTGTCACTTATGAAAATTTGAAGACCCCAGGAAGAATAGCTGCTGCTTTGCAAAAGCTAATGGGGATCTTAATAAAGTAAACTAAACCAAACTAATTATTGTTGTCATTATTATTAGTAGTAGTATTATTGTTATTATTCTGAGGTGAAGAAGGCACAGTGAGTCCCAACATTTATTTCACTTTATTTCTCATTTTAAAATAAATAATAAAACGTCAGGCATGTCACATGACGGCGTCATCACAAATAGATCTGTGGTGTTTCTACACACTGTACCTGTCAGGGCTCTGTGTGTGGTGTGTGTGTGTGTGTGTGTGTGTGTGTGTGTGTGTGTGTGGTGTGTGTGTGTGGCGCCCCCTGCTGATCTCTGACTCTGCTGACAGCAGCTGATGTCTCAGCTCTGACTGATTCCTTAATTTAATTTAATTTAATTTAATTTAATTGTCCATGATGTTTATGAATTTATATTCAGATGATCTTCAGTCATGTTGTGTGAAACAGACGCTGAGACAGGTGTGATCCCAGTGTGTGACAGCAGGTGGAGCTGTTTCACTCCTCCTTCATGTCACCTTCTGTCACTGTGCTATGATTCATGTTTACATCTGAAGACCTGCTGCTGTGACGTCATCTGTTCCTGCTGACATCATTAAAGGTCACCTGACGTCTACAGGTGATCACATCAGTGTTGTCACCTGTTCTACGTCACACCTGAACCTCTCTGTGATTCACTGATGGAGGTTTGTCTGTCTGTAACCTGTCCTCCTGTCCACTGTCGATGTTAGGACATTAATAATGTCTTTATACGGAGACTGTCCTCCTTATGTGAAGTGAACTTGATGCTGTAGGTTATTTTCTGTCCCACAGAGGCACTGAGACACAGTGAGACACTGAGACACACAGAGACACTGAGACACACTGAGACACAGAGACACACAGAGACACTGAGACACTGAGACACACAGAGACACACTGAGACACACTGAGACACAGAGACACACAGAAATGGTAGAACATATTGACACACAGGAGGACGGAGGATCACTGAAATATGAGACACATTCTGAGGACACATTTGTCTTTCACTACAGGGACATGTGAGTGTGGACTTTAACCTCCTGAGACAAAGTTTTAATGTCTCTGAGCTGTTTGGTCAAATGACACAATAAGAAAGTCCCACCGTCCTCATTGACAGCGTCTGATCTGGTTACTGTTGGTCTCACGTGTTGTCATGTTCTGTCCTAGTCCGGTCCTTGTCCTGTCCTTGTCTGTCTCTGGATCAGCTGCAGACTGACTCAGCAGAGACGGTGGCCATCTTGTCATCAGTGTGATGTGTGTTTGCTGCCACTAGGTGGGACAGAAAGTGTCCATGGTCGAGGACAACAGGTCTGAGTGAAGCAGAGTGAAGTACAAGGTGAATGTGATGTCCTCATGTGGGGACACAGGGTCTCAGGAGGACAGAGGTAGAGACATTGTCCTCTATGTCTTCTTCTGTCAGATAGTGTTGTCAGTGGCGAGACGCTCTGTGGGACGGCAGTACCTTGGACAACTCCAGGATCCCTGCTGGTCCTGGATCAGCACCGCAGACAGCTCTGAGCTGTGAAAACAGAGGACAGAGGACAGGGGACATAGGACAGAGGACAAGGGACATAGGACAGAGGACAGAGGACAGAGGACAGAGGACAAGGGACATAGGACACACACGTGGTTATGTTTAACCGTCTTGTCCTCCTCCTGTCATCGTCCTCCTCCTGTCCTCGTGTCATCGTCCTGTCAGATTCAGAATGTTTATATTCAGAGCTGTGACCTCCTGTGGAGCAACAGTGTACAGAGAGGGTCGGGAGCCGCAGGTTGGGAACCAGTTACTGGAGTAACTAAAATACATTGACTCAGTGACTGCAGTAACTAAAATACATTGACTCAGTTACTGAAGTAACTAAAATACATTGACTCTGTTACTGCAGTAACTAAAATACATTGACTCTGTTACTGCAGTAACTATAATACACTGACTCAGTGACTGGAGTCATTAAAATACATTGACTCAGTGACTGCAGTAACTATAATACATTGACTCTGTTACTGCAGTAACTATAATACATTGGCTCAGTTACTGGAGTAACTATAATACATTGACTCTGTTACTGCAGTAACTATAATACATTGGCTCAGTTACTGCAGTAACTATAATACATTGACTCTGTTACTGCAGTAACTAAAATACACTGACTCAGTGACTGGAGTCATTAAAATACATTGACTCAGTGACTGCAGTAACTATAATACATTGACTCTGTTACTGCAGTAACTATAATACATTGGCTCAGTTACTGGAGTAACTATAATACATTGACTCTGTTACTGCAGTAACTATAATACATTGACTCTGTTACTGCAGTAACTATAATACATTGACTCAGTTACTGCAGTAACTATAATACATTGACTCAGTGACTGGAGTCATTAAAATACATTGGCTCAGTTACTGCAGTAACTATAATACATTGACTCTGTTACTGCAGTAACTATAATACATTGACTCTGTTACTGCAGTAACTATAATACATTGACTCTGTTACTGCAGTAACTATAATACATTGACTCAGTGACTGGAGTCATTAAAATACATTGACTCAGTTACTGCAGTAACTATAATACATTGACTCTGTTACTGCAGTAACTATAATACATTGACTCAGTTACTGGAGTAACTATAATACATTGACTCAGTGACTGGAGTCATTAAAATACATTGACTCAGTGACTGCAGTAACTAAAATACATTGACTCTGTTACTGCAGTAACTATAATCCATTGACTCAGTGACTGCAGTAACTAAAATACATTGACTCAGTTACTGAAGTAACTAAAATACATTGACTCAGTGACTGGAGTAACTAAAATACGTTGAGTCAGTGACTGCAGTAACTAAAATACATGAACTCAGTTACTGCAGTAACTAAAATACATTGACTCTGTTACTGCAGTAACTATAATCCATTGACTCAGTGACTGCAGTAACTAAAATACATTGACTCAGTTACTGAAGTAACTAAAATACATTGACTCAGTGACTGCAGTAACTAAAATACATTAACTCAGTTGCTGCAGTAACTATAATACATTGACTCTGTTACTGCAGTAACTATAATACATTGACTCAGTGACTGGAGTCATTAAAATACATTGACTCTGTTACTGCAGTAACTATAATACATTGGCTCAGTTACTGCAGTAACTATAATACATTGACTCTGTTACTGCAGTAACTATAATACATTGACTCTGTTACTGCAGTAACTATAATACATTGGCTCAGTTACTGGAGTAACTATAATACATTGACTCTGTTACTGCAGTAACTATAATACATTGACTCAGTTACTGGAGTAACTATAATACATTGACTCAGTGACTGGAGTCATTAAAATACATTGACTCAGTTACTGCAGTAACTATAATACATTGACTCTGTTACTGCAGTAACTATAATACATTGACTCAGTTACTGGAGTAACTATAATACATTGACTCAGTGACTGGAGTCATTAAAATACATTGACTCAGTGACTGCAGTAACTAAAATACATTGACTCTGTTACTGCAGTAACTATAATACATTGACTCTGTTACTGCAGTAACTATAATACATTGACTCAGTTACTGGAGTAACTATAATACATTGACTCAGTTACTGGAGTAACTAAAATACATTGACTCAGTGACTGCAGTAACTAAAATACATTGACTCAGTGACTGCAGTAACTAAAATACATTGACTCTGTTACTGCAGTAACTAAAATACATTGACTCAGTGACTGCAGTAACTATAATACATTGACTCTGTTACTGCAGTAACTATAATCCATTGACTCAGTGACTGCAGTAACTAAAATACATTGACTCAGTTACTGAAGTAACTAAAATACATTGACTCAGTGACTGGAGTAACTAAAATACGTTGAGTCAGTGACTGCAGTAACTAAAATACATGAACTCAGTTACTGCAGTAACTAAAATACATTGACTCTGTTACTGCAGTAACTATAATCCATTGACTCAGTGACTGCAGTAACTAAAATACATTGACTCAGTTACTGAAGTAACTAAAATACATTGACTCAGTGACTGCAGTAACTAAAATACATGAACTCAGTTGCTGCAGTAACTATAATACATTGACTCTGTTACTGCAGTAACTATAATACATTGACTCAGTGACTGGAGTCATTAAAATACATTGACTCTGTTACTGCAGTAACTATAATACATTGACTCAGTTACTGGAGTAACTATAATACATTGACTCAGTGACTGGAGTCATTAAAATACATTGACTCAGTTACTGCAGTAACTATAATACATTGACTCAGTGACTGCAGTAACTAAAATACATTGACTCAGTTACTGGAGTAACTAAAATACATTGACTCAGTGACTGCAGTAACTAAAATACATGAACTCAGTTGCTGCAGTAACTATAATACATTGACTCTGTTACTGCAGTAACTATAAAACATTGACTCAGTTACTGCAGTAACTATAATACATTGACTCAGTTACTGCAGTAACTATAATACATTGACTCTGTTACTGCAATAACTATAATACACTGACTCAGTGAATGGAGTCATTAAAATACATTGACTCAGGATTGGAGTAACTAAAATACATTGACTCAGTTACTGGAGTAACTAAAATACACTGACTCAGTGACTGCAGTAACTAAAATACATTGACTCAGTGACTGGAGTAACTAAAATACATTGACTCAGTTACTGCAGTAAATAAAATACATTGACTCAGTGACTGGAGTAACTAAAATACACTGACTCACTTACTGCAGTAACTAAAATACATTGACTCAGTGACTGCAGTAACTAAAATACATTGACTCAGTGACTGGAGTAACTAAAATACGTTGAGTCAGTGACTGCAGTAACTAAAATACATTGACTCAGTGACTGCAGTAACTAAAATACATTGACTCAGTTACTGATGTAACTAAAATACATTGACTCAGTGACTGCAGTAACTAAAAGACATTGACTCAGTGACTGGAGTAACTAAAATACACTGACTCAGTTGCTGCAGTATCTAAAATACATTGACTCAGTTACTGCAGTAACTAAAATACATTGACTCAGTGACTGGAGTAATTAAAAACATTGACTCAGTGACTGCAGTAACTAAAATACATGAACTCAGTTACTGCAGTAACTAAAATACATTGACTCAGTGACTGCAGTAACTAAAATACATGAACTCAGTTACTGCAGTAACTAAAATACATTGACTTAGTGACTGCAGTAACTAAAATACACTGACTCAGTGACTGGAGTAACTAAAATACATGAACTCAGTTACTGCAGTAACTAAAATACATTGACTCAGTGACTGGAGTAATTAAAAACATTGACTCAGTGACTGGAGTAACTAAAATACATGAACTCAGTTACTGCAGTAACTAAAATACATTGACTCAGTGACTGCAGTAACTAAAATACATGAACTCAGTTACTGCAGTAACTAAAATACATTGACTTAGTGACTGCAGTAACTAAAATACACTGACTCAGTGACTGGAGTAACTAAAATACATGAACTCAGTTACTGCAGTAACTAAAATACATTGACTCAGTGACTGCAGTAACTAAAATACATTGACTCAATGACTGGAGTTACTAAAATACATGAACTCAGTTACTGGAGTAACTAAAATACATTGACTCAGGATTGGAGTAACTAAAATACATTGACTCAGTTACTGCAGTAACTAAAATACATTGACTCAGTGACTGCAGTAACTAAAATACATTGACTCAGGATTGGAGTAACTAAAATACATTGACTCAGTTACTGCAGTAACTAAAATACATTGACTCAGTTGCTGCAGTAACTATAATACATTGACTCTGTTACTGCAATAACTATAATACACTGACTCAGTGAATGGAGTCATTAAAATACATTGACTCAGGATTGGAGTAACTAAAATACATTGACTCAGTTACTGGAGTAACTAAAATACACTGACTCAGTGACTGCAGTAACTAAAATACATTGACTCAGTGACTGGAGTAACTAAAATACATTGACTCAGTTACTGCAGTAAATAAAATACATTGACTCAGTGACTGGAGTAACTAAAATACACTGACTCACTTACTGCAGTAACTAAAATACATTGACTCAGTGACTGCAGTAACTAAAATACATTGACTCAGTGACTGGAGTAACTAAAATACGTTGAGTCAGTGACTGCAGTAACTAAAATACATTGACTCAGTGACTGCAGTAACTAAAATACATTGACTCAGTTACTGATGTAACTAAAATACATTGACTCAGTGACTGCAGTAACTAAAAGACATTGACTCAGTGACTGGAGTAACTAAAATACACTGACTCAGTTGCTGCAGTATCTAAAATACATTGACTCAGTTACTGCAGTAACTAAAATACATTGACTCAGTGACTGGAGTAATTAAAAACATTGACTCAGTGACTGCAGTAACTAAAATACATTGACTCAGTGACTGGAGTAACTAAAATACATGAACTCAGTTACTGCAGTAACTAAAATACATTGACTCAGTGACTGCAGTAACTAAAATACATGAACTCAGTTACTGCAGTAACTAAAATACATTGACTTAGTGACTGCAGTAACTAAAATACACTGACTCAGTGACTGGAGTAACTAAAATACATGAACTCAGTTACTGCAGTAACTAAAATACATTGACTCAGTGACTGCAGTAACTAAAATACATTGACTCAATGACTGGAGTTACTAAAATACATGAACTCAGTTACTGGAGTAACTAAAATACATTGACTCAGGATTGGAGTAACTAAAATACATTGACTCAGTTACTGCAGTAACTAAAATACATTGACTCAGTGACTGCAGTAACTAAAATACATTGACTCAGTTACTGGAGTAACTAAAATACATTGGGTCAATGTATTTTAGTTACTGCAGTCACTGAGTCAGTTACTGCAGTAACTATAATACATTGACTCAGTTACTGGAGTAACTAAAATACATTGACTCAGTGACTGCAGTAACTAAAATACATTGACTCAGTGACTGCAGTAACTAAAATACATGAACTCAGTTACTGCAGTAACTAAAATACATTGACTCAGTGACTGCAGTAACTAAAATACATGAACTCAGTTACTGCAGTAACTAAAATACATTGACTCAGTGACTGGAGTAACTAAAATACATGAACTCAGTTACTGCAGTAACTAAAATACATTGACTCAGTGACTGCAGTAACTAAAATACATGAACTCAGTTACTGCAGTAACTAAAATACATTGACTCAGTGACTGCAGTAACTAAAATACATTGACTCAGTGACTGCAGTAACTAAAATACATGAACTCAGTTACTGGAGTAACTAAAATACATGAACTCAGTTACTGGAGTAACTAAAATACATTGACTCAGTGACTGCAGTAACTAAAATACATTGACTCAGTGACTGGAGTAACTAAAATACATGAACTTAGTTACTGGAGTAACTAAAATACATGAACTCAGTTACTGGAGTAACTAAAATACATTGACTCAGTGACTGCAGTAACTAAAATACATAAACTCAGTTACTGGAGTAACTAAAATACATGAACTCAGTTACTGGAGTAACTAAAATACATTGACTCAGTGACTGGAGTAACTAAAATACATGAACTCAGTTACTGGAGTAATTAAAATACATTGACTCAGTTACTGGAGTAACTAAAATACATTGACTCAGTGACTGGAGTAACTAAAATACATGAACTCAGTTACTGGAGTAACTAAAATACATGAACTCAGTTACTGGAGTAACTAAAATACATTGACTCAGTTACTGGAGTAACTAAAATACATGAACTCAGTTACTGGAGTAACTAAAATACATAAACTCAGTTACTGGAGTAACTAAAATACATGAACTTAGTTACTGGAGTAACTAAAATACATACAGTAACTACAGATTTTTTGACGTGTTAACATTTGCTGCAGTGTATCAGGAAGTGTGTCTCTGACAACAGGTCACTCGTTGACTTTTACAAAACTAGTGATATTAAACAGCAGCAGCTGAACACCTGTTTGATTTGACATAATAATTCCATGATGTCACATCCCAACATGTTATTGTTCATGGAAGACATCAAGATGAATTATTTGTGATTAAGACCAGGAATTTTTTTTTTTTTTTACTTTTAGACAGTAATTAACTTTAGAAGGAAATTAATCTGATTAATCTGATTAATGGATTTTAAAATGTGAGATTAATTAGGTTTTTCTATTGACAGCCCTTATATGTATATACACACATATATTTATATATATATACATATACACATACATATATCTATCTATATGTATGTGTATATGTAGAAATTACAATTTAACAGCTCTGTGTCAGGACATATATCAATGATTACAGATTACTCTGCAGACTGAGTACTGTTACTTTATTAACAGTATTATTATGATACTTTTACTCAGACGCAGGATTTCTCTCTGAATCAGTGTTTCTACACCACACTGCAGCTGTGTGTGTGTGTGTGTGTGTGTGTGTGTGTGTGTGTGTGTGTGTGTGTGTGTGTGTGTGTGTGTGTGTGTGTGTGTGAGTGTGTGTGTTCTGCAGCAGAACCCTCAGTGTGGTTCTGCACAGGCTCATTGTTCCTGCAGAGTCACAGGGGCGTCAGCACCGAGAACACAGAATCCAGTGTGAGGAGGAGGAGGAGGAGGAAAGAGGAGAGAGGAGAGAGGAGGGAGGAGGAGGGGGAGTCCACGCGGTCACTGAACGCCTTTGTGTCCTCAGACACCTCCGGGCTCTGCAGCGGGAGGACGCAGCGAACCTCCGCGGACAGCAGGCGGAGAATCCCGGCTTCAGCGGCCGCCGCGCCCCGCTGGAGGAGGATGGAGGATCCGGAGCGAGGTTTGTGAAACAGGAGCTGCGCGTGTGAGGAGGAGGAGGAGGAGGAGGAGGAGAAGGAGGACGGGGGAAACTTGAAGCAACAGAGAGAATAAAGGAGGAGAGGAGGAGTAAAGGGGCGTTGATTGTAGCAGAGGAAGTAGTCTGGATCTCTGACGGGTCCCGGATCGATCCGGATCAAATGGAGGCCGGAGAGGGGAGGCAGCCCGACACTTCCTGCGGGGATGTGAGCTCACACCTCGGCTCAGCAGCTGCAGACACGTCGCTTCTCATCAGCGCAGAGAACTGCTACGAGCTGCTGACAAAAGCCAAGCGCGCGGGCACGGAGAGCGACCGGGACCGGATCTACCGGTACATGAGCGACCACTTCCTGCAGGTGCTGCGGAGCCCCGGGGTGTACGGCCGGCTCACCGCGGGGGAGAGGGAGCTCATCCTGGCCCGAAGGATGGAGGGGACCAAGGTGCTGGCGGTGGCCGAGAGCAGCGAGGTGACAGACCGCGGGGGGAGCCGGGAGAACAGCCGGCCGCAGAGCCCGCTGCTGGCCGCCCCGGAGGACACCGGACACCGGCGGGTGTTGTTCCTCCACCCGGAGCGGCAGCAGTGGGAGGTGTTGACCAGCCTGCCGGAGGAGATCCCGGCCAAAGGCTCCGGGATGTGCACCATGTACAACTACCTGTTCGTGGCGGGGGGCATGAGGGCGCACGGGGACGGCCGCTCCAAAGCGTCGGACCGGGTGTTCTGCTTCAACCCGCGGACCGGACTGTGGAGCCCGGTGCGGCCTCTGAGCCAGCCCCGCTGCCAGCTGCGGCTCGTGTCCATGGACGGACACCTGTACGCCATCGGAGGGGAGTGTCTGTTCACCGTGGAGCGCTACGACCCGCGCGCGGACAGGTGGAGTCCGGTGGCGCCGCTGCCCAAAGGCTCCTTCGCCGTTGCGCACGAGGCGACGTCATGCGGCGGGGAGCTGTTCGTGTCCGGCGGCTCGCTCTTCTACCGGCTGCTGCGGTACGACTCCCGGCGGGACGAGTGGGAGGAGTGTCCGTTCAACGAGAGCCGGCGCCGCTCCTCCGACATGGTGGCGCACCGCAGCCTCGTGTACCGCTTCGACGTGGACCGGGAGCGCGCGGGCGTGAGCGTGTACAAGTACAACACGGTGGTGAAGGCGTGGCACGGCGGCGCCTTCTTCCCGCTACACAACCCGCTGCCGTTCCGCTGCGCGGTGCTCGGGGACCGGATTTACTGCGTCAACCGGAACCAGACGCTGCAGTTCGAGGTGCGGGAGGAGCGCGAGGAGCAGGAGGGCTTCCTGGCGGAGCCGCTGCCCTCCCCCCCGGACACCAGAGGAGCCCTGGTGCCCTTCATCCTCTGTCTGGACCGGGACTGATCCGGGACTGAGACTTGAGGGAGTGTGAACAACAGCTGTGCCTTTCCTTTAACTCTTTAACTCCTGATGAACAGAAACTTTAGTTTCACTTGTTGCTGCATGAAAGAAAAAATCAGCTGATGAAACATGAGAGGAAGTGACGTCAGCTGTTTGGAGTAAATGAATGTTAATGTTTGATGCAGTTTGTGACTCAGAAGATGAAACCTGACGTCACAACTTATTGATGTCTCTTTATCGTTAACAAAGAAAAAAATAAAGTTATTAAACATATTTCAGTCTTTTGATGAGTTAATGACGTCACAGACTCCGTCACTTGGAGACGCAGGTCGACAGCTGAGAACCTGAGACACCTTAAGTATGACTCTTCATTTCTTCTCAGCTGAGGGACAGTTACACCTTAAAATGTTTCCTTAGTTAAGGACAAACGTGTTCAAAGAGATGTTACAGTTTCCATGGAGACTGTTTGTTTGTTTGTGATGCCTGTTGTCGTCTCACAGAGTCGTCTCATAGTTTGATGGTGAAAACATGTCAGAAGAACAACACAGACACTGTTACTGACCTCAGCCTCAGCATCATGTGAGAACACCTGAATCAGTAATGACCTATGACCCTCAGTGTGACAGAAGCTGTGAGTGTGACACACTCAGCACGTGCACGCTGCCTGTGCTGACAATAACAACAATAATAATAACTTTAGTTTATATTTTACATATATAAACAATTTATATTTATAGCGCCTTTCAGGAAACCAGAGGACATGTTACACTGGTCGTCATGGAAACAACAGACACAACAAACACCTGGAGAAGACATCAGAGGCTATGTTGGATGGGCGGGGCTAAGAGAGGCTGCACGCTGCAGTGAACAAACAAAGGTGTGTGTTTCCTGTGTCACATCAAACTGTGTCCAACGCTGAGTCTAAAAATCAGACTGAGCGTGAACACACCTGAACTCCATGATGTGTGTGTGTGTGTGTGTGTGTGTGAGAGACAGCAGGTGGGTGGAGCTTAGGACCATAAACATGCCAGAGATCTCACACACACACACACACACACACACACACACACACAGGGGGCACTGAGATCAGCAGCATTACAGGAACAAAGGGCAGGTACAAAACAAGAGTCAGTAAACAGTAAACAGTCAGTAAAGTTAAACCCCGCCCACCCGGCCTTCATCAAACAGGTGAAACAAACACACTCAGAGTTACCTGCACATGAGCTCATCCTCTCAGGTGTGACATCATCATCTCTCAGTCTGGTTCAGGTAGTTTTAGCCCCGCCCCCAAGACAGCTTTAATTTCACAGCTTCAGCTTGATTTTTATTAAAAATAAAAAAGTTTCAGTTTATTGAAGTTGTTTCATTGAAGGTTTATTAAATTCATGTTTGTAACGTCAGTGACCACGTTTCCTCTGTGATCATAAAAAACACTGATGCGTCTTTGTTTGTTTGTTTGTTTGTTTGTTCTGACAACAGGAAATAAAATAAATAATATTTAAAATCATCAGAGTTATTCTGTCAAAATGAAATGTGTCTGAATCAACAAGCAAAGTTATGACTGTTGTAAATAAACAAGGTTTAATTTTACTGAACAAAACTCTGATCTGAGGAAATGATGTCATACAGAAAACAATGTGTTTGAAGTTTAAGTTGTGACGTCATGACAGGAAGTGATGTCATGACAGAAAGTTGTGACATTAAGAGTCGAAAAAGTTTTCACGTTTGTGTTCAGTCTCAGTAAACAGGAAGTTTTCTGAAGTACAAACTGAAGTAACGTGCAGTAAATAAACACAGTAAATAAACAGAGTAAACACAGTAAATAAACAGAGTAAACATAGTAAATAAACAGAGTAAATAAACAGAGTAAACAGAGTAAATAAACAGAGTAAACAGAGTAAATAAACACAGTAAATAAACACAGTAAATAAACAGAGTAAACAGGAAGAGGAGGTCTGATGGCAGAAGGTGGAGAACTGATGAGAACGTTAATGACACAGGATGATGTCATCGTTACAGAGCTGAGGAAACGTCTCTTCTTTAAGTCCGTCCTGTTAGAGACGTCCAATCAGCTGACAGGAAATGAACTGACGTGACCTCACAGACATACAGGAAGACAGACAGTTTGTTAGGTGGAGGACATGAGGACACAGAAGATGTCAGTGTTGTTCTTCAGTTTGACGCAGGACACTGACAGCTGAATGTCTGCCGTCTCCACCTCGACCTCCTTCACACAGTGACATCACTCTTTACGCTCCCTGTGAGGTCGTAACATTCACATCCTGACGTCGGTGAGCGTCTGGCGCCCTACCTGCCACGTTGTCCCTCATCGGCCCCCGTCTGCTTTATGTCAGCTGATACAGGATGTTGAGTCAGAGCCCGTCGATGAACGACCTCCCTCTGACGGTCAGCTGAGCTCAGGTGAGGAGCAGAGGAGCGTCAGTGAGTAAAGGAGGAGCTAAAGTCCAAACCAACGTGTTCCATCAGGTCAGATTATTTTTCTCTTCAGCACAAACGTTTCCTGATGGTTTGTGTTCTTGTTCACTGGTGCACGCTAAATATGCTCTGATTGTGTTGTTACTGAGCTAACTGGCTAACTAGCATCAACACGCTCTTCCTGTTTCCTGTCGACCGCCGTCTGCTGCTGTGGAGAGTTACTTCCTCTCAGCGGGAGCAGAACGGACAAGCTGATTGGCCGTCGGCTGGAGTCTCTGTGGTGCGTTCAGGTGCAACTTTTTGGCTGAAACACGGCAACGTGCAGCGACGCTGTTCTCTGAGGTCAGTTTGGTGTCTGGACCTTTAACCATCACGACATCATTTCAACACAACACAAGTCTTCGTCATGTAACGGCGCCAAGCTGCAACACTTCCTGTTAGACTGCTGCTGATACACACGCGCGCACACACACACACACACACACACACACACTCTCACCAGGTCCTGCTGAGTCCATCTGTTCAGGTCAAACTGAGTCGTCTGTTGTCTCCCTGCAGCAGCTTCATCTTCATCATCTTCATCGTCTTTGCTGTAGAACAGAAACAGAAACATTTTCTCGCGATGTTCTTTGTTTTTATGTTTTATTACTTGATGAATGATGTCATAATCAGACTGAGTGTGACATCACTTCCTGTGCTGATCAGAGACGTTTGAGTAGAAACATTTTTAATTTCACTTTAACGGAGAAAAACTTGTTCAGAGTGCTGAGAGAGAAGTTCAGCTGACAGAAGATATATATATATATATATATATATATATATATGAAGTTATAATCATGTTTGTTTGTTTATTTATTGTGTAAACATCATTGTTGTGATATCAAATCAAATCAAGTTTATTTATATAGCACATTTAAAAACAACTGCAGTTGACCAAAGTGCTGTACAGAGTAAAAGAGAGACACACAAATATACAGCAATATAAAATGTACACAAATATAAAACAAAATTAAAAACCTGTGAAAACAGTTAAAAACATGAAAATATGATAAAATACTAAAATACTAAAACCACTACAAACAACCAAAGGCCTTTGAAAACAAGTACGTTTTAAGATTGGTCTTAAAAGAGTCAATGGTGGGGGAGCATTTGATTCTAAGTGGAAGGCAATTCCAGAGCTTTGGAGCAGCGACTGTAAAGGCACGATCTCCCTTACCAACCAGCCTCGAACGTGGAACAGTTAAAAGACAATGTTCAGAGGATCTGAGAGGTCGGGAACTAGAGTAGCCAGTGCAGGGACGCTAGCACTGGTGTTATGCTATCTCTCTTTTTGGCACCGGTCAGGAGTCGCGCGGCAGCATTCTGCACCAGCTGCAAACGAGTCAACGATGACTGGCAGACACCCAGGTACAAGGAGTTACAATAGTCTAGCCTTGAGGAGATCAACGCGGTGATTACAGTCTTTAGGTCATTGTGTGTGATGATGGACTTGAGTTTTGCAATGTTCCGTAACTGAAAATAACAGCCCTTCGCCACAGTGTTGATTTGTTTATCAAATTTGAGTGCAGAATCAAAAATGACACCAAGATTTCTGGCATGGGTACGAACGTACGATGTGAGTGGTCCTAAATGGCTGACGATGCTGCTTGTATTGTTGGGGGGGCCAAAAACAATAACCTCTGTTTTGTTATCGTTCAGTTGAAGATAGTTTGTATCCATCCAGGATTTCACATCCTGGAGGCAGTTCAGGAGGGATGTGATGCAGCTGGAATCCCCTGGGTTTAACGGAAGATAGATTTGTGTGTCGTCAGCATAACAATGAAAAGAGACTTTGTGCTGGCGGAAGATGGAACCTAATGGGAGCATGTACAGTGCAAATAAGATTGGCCCTAAGATGGGACCTTGAGGTACACCACAAGTGATATGAGGCCACCAATCTTAACAGAAAAGGACCTGTCTGATAAATAGGAGGCAAACCACTTGAGAGCCGTTCCCTAGATGCCTGCCAGTTGTTGAAGACGGTTCAATAATATACTGTGATCGACAGTGTCGAAGGCAGCACTGAGGTCTAATAGTATTAGAATGGCGTAATTAGCTTTATCTAAGGACAGCAGTAGGTCATTTGACACTTTGAGTAGGGCAGACTCTGTGCTGTGTCGAGCCCTAAAACCAGACTGAAATGTCTCCATGATGTTGTTGTTGGCTAGATGTGACACAAGCTGTGAGTAGACTGTTTTCTCCAGTACTTTGGACAGGAATGGGAGCTTGGAAATGGGACGAAAATTGTTAAGAACAGATTTGTCAAGGTTTGGCTTTTTAATGAGTGGCTGGACAATGGCATGTTTAAAACAGGATGGTACAGTTCCATTTGTGAGACTGCTATTTATAATAAGGGAGATTGTGGGACCTACAGTCTCCAACACGTCTTTTAAGAGGAGTGTGGGAACAATGTCCAGGGGGCAGGTCGTGGATTTAGTGTGTGAGATCAATTCAATCAATCAATCAATTTTATTTATAAAGCCCAATATCACAAATCACAATTTGCCTCAGAGGGCTTTACAGCATACAACATCCCTCTGTCCTTAGGACCTTCACAGCGGCTAAGGAAAAACTCCCCAAAAAAACCCCTTTAACGGGGAGAAAAAAATGGTAGAAACCTCAGGAAGAGCGACTGAAGGAGGGATCCCTCTTCCAGGACGGACAGACGAGCAATAGATGTTGTACAGAACAGATCAATATAATGAATTAACAGTAATCCATATGACACAATGAGACATAAAGAGAGACAGATATTATATTAATAATATGATTATATATGTATGTGACAATAATGATATGTGTATAATAGTCCAGGTATGACTAATAGTAACAGCAGCAGTGGGAGGCATCAGGCAGGACCACGGCAGCAGCACAACACCACACACCATCCAGGCACAGCTGTGACACCAGTTAACCTGAGAGACAGTGGAGCACAAAGGCTCCAGAGAACAAGCCAAGTTAGTGACATGCAGTAGAGCAGAGTTAGTGACATGCAGTAGAGCCGAGTTAGTGACATGCAGTAGAGCCGAGTTAGAGAGATGCATTAACAGGACATGAATACTAGCAAGGGAGAGAGAGAGAGAGAAGGGGCTCGGTGTATTATAGGAGGTCCCCCGGCAGACTAGGCCTATGTCAGCCTAACTAGGGGCTGGTCCAAGACAAGCCTGAGCCAGCCCTAACTATAAGCTTTATCAAAAAGGAAAGTCTTAAGTCTAGTCTTAAAAGTGGAGACGGTGTCTGCCTCCCGGACCGAAACAGGAAGCTGATTCCACAAAAGAGGAGCCTGATAGCTGAAGGCTCTGGCTCCTGTTCTACTTTTGGAGACTTTAGGGACCACGAGTAACCCTGCATTCTCAGAGCGCAGTGTTCTGGTGGGATAATAGGGCACTATGAGCTCTCTAAGATATGATGGAGCCTGATCATTTAGAGCTTTGTAGGTTAGGAGAAGGATTTTAAATTCAATTATGGATTTTACAGGGAGCCAGTGCAGAGAAGCTAAAACAGGAGAAATATGATCTCGTTTCTTAGTTCCTGTCAGTACACGTGCCGCCGCGTTCTGGATTAGCTGGAGAGTTTTCAGGCACTTATTAGAGCTACCTGATAATAGGGAATTACAGTAATCCAGCCTCGAGGTAACAAACGCATGGACCAATTTTTCAGCATCTTTTAGTGACAGGATAGGCCTAATTTTTGCAATATTACGCAGATGGAAAAAATGCAGTCTGAGACTTTGTTTTAAATGGGAGTTAAAAGACAAATCTTGATCAAATATTACGCCGAGGTTTCTTATGGTGGTGCTAGAGCCCAGAGCAATGCCATCCAGAGAAACTATATCATCAGATAAAGAGTTTCTGAGCTGTTTGGGGCCAAGAACAATAACTTCAGTTTTGTCTGAATTTAACATCAGGAAATTGGAGCTCATCCAGGTTTTTATATCTTCAAGGCATTTCTGAAGTTTAGTTAATTGATCCGTTTCTTCTGGTTTTATCGATAAATACAACTGTGTATCATCCGAATAGCAATGGAAATTTACAGAGTGATTTCTAATGATGTTACCTAAGGGAAGCATATACAGAGTGAATAGAATTGGTCCGAGCACTGAACCTTGAGGTACTCCAAAACAAACTTTAGTACATGAAGATGATTCATTATGAACGTGAACACACTGAAAACGATCAGATAAATAAGATTTAAACCAGCTTAGTGCAGAACTTTTAAGGCCAATTGAATGTTCCAGTCTCTGTAGCAGAATTTGATGGTCAATTGTGTCAAATGCGGCACTAAGATCTAGTAAAACAAGTACAGAGACGAGTCCTTGGTCTGAAGCAATCAGAAGATCATTTGTAATTTTAACTAGTGCTGTCTTGGTACTATGATGGGCCCTAAATCCTGACTGAAATTCCTCAAATAAGTTATTATCATGGAGAAAGTCACACAGCTGGTCTGCGACTACTTTCTCAAGGATCTTTGAGAGAAAGGGAAGGTTGGATATAGGTCTGTAGTTGGCTAACACCTCTGGATCCAATGTGGGCTTTTTTAACAGAGGTTTAATTACAGCTACCTTAAAAGACTGTGGTACATAGCCCGTTAATAAAGATATATTGATCATGTCTAGTATGCAAGTGTTAACTAAAGGTAAGACTTCCTTAAGTAGCCTAGTTGGGATGGGGTCCAATAAACACGTTGATGACTTGGATGAAGAAATCATTGAGGTCAATTGTTGAATAGAAATCAGGGAGAAGCTATCTAAATATGTGTCAGCACTTATAGCTGTGTTTGAAGGCAGATTAGTACTGTTAGAAGGCAGGAGGTCATGAATTTTGTCTCTAATAGTTACAATTTTGTCATTAAAAAAGCTCATAAAATCATTACTGCTAAGGAATACAAGGCTCAATAGAGCTGTGACTCTCTGTCAGCCTGGCTACAGTGCTGAAAACAAACCTGGGGTTGTTCTTATTTTCTTCTATTAATGACGAGTAATAGTTTGCTCTGGCATTGCGGAGGGCTCTCCTATATGTTTTTAGACTATCTAACCAGATTAAACGAGAATCTTCCAGTTTGGTTAATCGCCAATTCCTTTCAAATTTTTCGCGACATTTGCTTTAATTTTCTGGTTTGGGAGTTATACCAGGGAGCAAACTTTCTTTGCTTTGCGAACTTCTTTTTAAGAGGTGCTACAGAGTCGAGAGTTGTTCGCAGCGAGCCTGCAGCGCTATCGACGAGATGATCAATTTGGGAGACTTTAAAGTCAGTACGGGAAACCTCAGTTACAGACGATATTGAATTTAACGCAGATGGAATCACTTCCTTAAATTTTGCTACCGCACTATCTGATAAACACCTAGTATAGTAGCTGTTACTGAGTGGTGTGTAGTCAAGTAGACAGAAATCAAAAGTTATTAAGTAATGATCTGATAGAGAGGGATTCTCTGGAAAGACCATTAAGTTATTAATCTCAATCCCATACGCCAGAACTAGATCGAGGGTGTGGTTAAAACGGTGAGTGGGCTTATGTACACTTTGACTGAAGCCAATGGAGTCTAGTAAAGTGATAAACGCAGTAGCGAGGGAGTCATTATCAGCGTCCACGTGAATATTGAAATCGCCTACAATAATAACTTTATCTGATTTCAGGACTAAACTGGATAAAAACTCTGAGAATTCAGATAAGAATTCTGAATACGGGCCAGGAGCACGGTACACTATAACAAATAGAAGAAGCTGCGAGGTTTTCCAGGTCGGATGTAAAAGACTAAGGACAAGGCTTTCAAAGGATTTATAATCTAGTTTAGGTTTAGCGCTGATTAATAGACTAGAGTTAAAAATGGCTGCAAGTCCCCCTCCTCGGCCGCTGCCTCGAGGAACGTGGGTATTATTATGACTGGGAGGAGTGGATTCATTTAGACTAACATATTCATCTTGACACAGCCAGGTTTCGGTGAGGCTGAGTAAATCAATATGATTATCTGATATTAATTCGTTTACTAACACTGCTTTGGAAGATAACGATCTGACATTTAACAGTCCACATTTAATTCTCCTGTTTTGTCTTTCTGTCACAGAAGAGGTTTTAATTTTTATCAGGTTGTTATGTACAACTCCTCTTTGTTTGACTTAATATTTAAATAATTTAGGAGGTCGGGGGACAGACACTGTTGGTATTGCACTATGGGTGGGTGACTGCTCTAGAAGCTCAGAGAAGCGTTTTACACTGCGACTCTGATTCCTGGTCTCAACCCTGTGTTGTCATGGTTTTAGATCACTAATAAACTTGTCCAGGTTTCTAGATATGAGAGCGGCTCCATCCAAAGTGGGATGAATGCCATCTCTCCTAATCAGACCAGGTTTTCCCCAGAAGGTTTTCCAATTATTAACGAAGCCCACATCGTTTGCTGGACACCACCTGGACAGCCAGCGATTGAATGATGACATGCGGCTAAACATATCATCAGTGGTCAGATTTGGCAGGGGTCCAGAGAAAACTACGGAGTCCGACATAGTTTTGGCATACTGACACACCGAGGCAACATTAATTTTTGTGACCTCCGATTGGGTGTCCGGGTGTCATTAACGCCGACGTGAATAACAATCTTACTGAATCTACGTTTAGCTTTAGCCAGCAGTTTCAAATTTGATTCAATGTCGCCCGCTCTGGCCCCAGGGATGCATTTGACTATGGTCGCTGGTGTCGCTAACTTCACGTTTCTCTAAATAGAGCTGCCAATTACCAGAGTTTTCTCCTCAGCAGGTGTGTCGCTAAGTGGGGAAAAACGGTTTGAAACGTGAACGGACTGGTGGTGAGCCGTGGGCTTCGGCCTGGTACTACGCTTCCCTCGGACAGTCACCCAGTCTCCTGGCTGCACAGGAGTTACCGGAGGACCGCTAACAGAGGCTATGCTAAGTGGCTCTGCGCCGGCTACAGGGGACTGGCTAACTACCGCAGCTACAGTTTGACTCTCCATGGTGCGGAGTCAAGCTTCTAATTGACTAAGCCTCGCCTCCAACGCAGAAAATAAACTACATTTCTCACATGTACCATTATCGCTAAAGGAGGCAGAGGAGTAACTAAACATCTGGCACACTGAGCAAGAGAGTGCAGGAGAGGAAGCCATCGCTAGGTACTAAGCTAAGGTAGCTAACAAGGCTGAGAGTGTGTGAGCAAGCAAAGATGAATAAGACAGTCGTTTAAAGAAGCAGAGTGATTAACACTACAACTAGTGAGGTTTAAGGAGTGAAGTGGATGTTTAATGGCTAAAGTGAGGAGAAAAAGCAGAAAAGTAGCTGGTGAGAGATCGCTGCAGCAGCTGAGAGACACCAACACAGAAACACCGGAAATGACACAACACACTTACCGCAGTACGTCAGTACGTGAAACCATGCTCAGTTGGTACTCAGATGGTTGGTACTCAGATGAGATGATGTCATAAATGTTTGAAAGAGGCACAGGCTGAAAGTCAGTAAGGCGGGCAGAACTGGTAGACACTATAGAGGGATTACTGAGAGGGGATGAAATATTCGATTGAATGTGATTGATTTTTGACGAGAAAAAGTTTAAAAATTTCTCACAAATGGCTGTTGATGGAACAGGACAGGTAGCAACAATGGGGTTGAGGACCGAATTTATTGTGTGAAACAAAGCTTTGGGACTGTGAGAGTTACTGGAAATGATGGTGGCAATGATGGTGGCAAAATATGTAGTCATTGAGCTGACGGCAGTAAGACGTGAACTATGTGTCGCAGCAGAAGAAGACAGACGTCAGAGCTGAGCTGGAGTCAAACCTCACCCTGCTGCTGTCATCCATTTTCATGATGATGATGATGATGATGATGATGTTTCTGTGGCTTCTGTGATGGTCCTGAGACGTCCTGAGGGACAGTTTGACCATGTCCTGGACGGAGGACGGTCCTGAGACGTCCTGAGGGACAGTTTGACCATGTCCTGGATGGAGGACGGTCCTGAGGGACCGCTTGACCATGTCCTGGATGGAGGACAGTCCTAAGACATTCACAGTAGGACAGGTCAGCCTGGCCTCACTGCGAGGACGGTGTCTCTGAGGTCAGGGAGGACAGACGGGTCAAACAGTCACAGGACTATGACCCAGAAACTGCTTTCAGCCACTATGGTCCAAAGCTATGGAATAGCCTGCCAGAGGGCATCAGGACCGCAGAGACTGTAGATGTTTTTAAAAGGAGGCTCAAGACGCATCTTTTTAGTTTGGCTTTTAACTGATTCTTAATCTTTTAATTTAGGCCTGTTTTTATCTAATCTTACTGTCTTTTAGTTTTTAACTCTTTTTATTCCACTGTCTTTTAGCGTTTAGCTCTTTTTTATCCAATTGTCTTTTAGCTTTTAGCTCTTTTATTCTATTGTCTTTTAGCTTTTAGCTCTTTTATTCTATTGTCTTTTAGCTCTTTTATCCAATTGTCTTTTAGCTTTTAGCTCTTTTATTCTATTGTCTTTTAGCTTTTATATTCTATTGTCTTTTAGCTTTTAGCTCTTTTATCCAATTGTCTTTTAGCTTTTAGCTCCAGTGTTTCCTCATAGGGGGGCCTCCATGCTGGGAGGTGATGCTGGTCTGCCCACGGGGGGGTCGCCCCAGGGGACCCCCCGGGCCCAGAGGACTGGGTGGCTCTCCATGTGCGGAGTCTACCCCGGTCTTTCTGGGCCTGGGGTCTCTGCGGTGGCGGCGCTCCCTGTGGCCCACGGGCTGTGATCCCTCTCAGTGTGGATGAGTCCCCCTTAGGTGCTTTTTCCTCACATGGTTGCTCTGTGCCCTGCCATGCCACTTCACTAATTTATTTTTGTGTGTGTGTGTGTGAGTATGTGTGTGTGTGTGCGTGTGCGTGTACGTGTGTTGATGTACTTGTGGGGCTCTGGGTCTATGTGTGTGTTGGGGGGAGGGGGTTGGTTCTCTTTTTAATATGTTTATCTCTGTATGTTTTTATTTTGTTAAGCACTTTGAGTTGCATTCTCTGTCTGAAAAGTGCTATATAAATAAAGTTTGATTGATTGATTGACAGAACATCAGTGTGTGTGTCCCAAGAGAAACAAAAAGTTACGTACGTAAGCCGACACCTGACCAGGATTCTGTCCTAAAACTAATCCACCTAGTTATGAAATCTTATGAGCCGCTTTCTGAGGACGTGTTGAGAACTCACCTGTTCAGACTGAAAACAAAACTCACCTGTTCAAACTGCATCTGGGCCTTCAACAATTCATTAATTAAATTAAATTATTGTCTGTAAATGTATCAGTAATAAACACAGTTTGTGTTTGATGGAGGTTGTTGTTGTTGTTCCCTCAGCTGAAGGCTCTGATCCTTGGTCTGCTAAAAGCTTCAGTTTAATAAATGTAATAATAAATATAATAACAAATGTAATAATAAATGTCATACTAAATGTCATGTGACACAGCTGCAGTGTTTTAGTGAGCTTAAACTGTCAAGTCTTTGTGATGTAAAAGCTTCACTGTCACCTGTCACACAGGTATGTGGGGACACGTCTGCGTCAAGATGCACTCTGATTGTTTTATGCTGTTTTTGGCCACTAGGGGGCAGAACAACTTCAAATGAGCATGAGGAGGGTGGAGGCAGAGCGACTCTCCAGCTGTTTGCTGACAGACGTGCAGCAGCTTCATGTCAGAGTTTTAAAATGTTTAAAGCGATTACATCATCAGAAAAATGATTTCCTTCACATCACTGAAGATCCTTCAAAATAAACTGAACTGTGGGACTTTCAGAATAAAAGCAGGGATGTGGGAGAGTATAGAGGGTTTCGTTATGTTGGTTCCTGATGGAGCAGAGGAGTGTAACCTCCTCATTAACTCATCTGTCTTTGAAGACGGCACCACCTGGTGTCCACACACAGAATTACAGCGTCAGTGACGTTAACAGCAAACTGTCAAATTAATTCATCGATGACAAACTGCTTCAAATTAAAAGATTTATTCTGTAAAGTTTCATTTGACACATTCAAAGTTATAAAACTGAAATATTAAAGAAACAGGAAACAGATTGAAGTCGTCACAGAGAGTTCAGTCAGAGCCGATCTTCAGACTGTCAGCACTGTGTGATCCTGAAAATCAGCAGATTAAGTTTAAAGCTCCTGCGTTGCAGGAGGTCAACACAGTAAAACTACTTCCTGTTCTGAAGACTGAAGAAAACTGTCGATCTAACTAAAGTATTTTAGTTCCTCCTGTTTTATTTTAGCTTTTAAATGTTCGTCTGTCCACACAGCCGACGACACACCGCAGAAATACGACTCACATATAAAAACAAAAGACGTCTGGTGTTTTAAACAATTTAAAGCCGTCAGATTTCTCTCCTCTCCGGACTGAGCCTGAAGCTTGAGACAACACATGAGAACAAACTGAGTCCTGTTTGGACCTCCAGAGAGCGGCAGGCCTCAGGCTCAGCTCCAGACGTCCCCGGTTGAACCTGCCGGGCGTCCTCACATGGTGAAAGACGAACCGTTTTCGCTGGATCCATCCACAGAGCGGCGGGTGGACACGTAGACCTCAGAGGTGGCCCTGGAGAAACGGCGCGGGGCGATGTACCTCTTCCCCAGACACCACAGGTCCTGGACGATCCTCCTGAAGTGGTTCCTGAACTTCACCCCGACGAAGGCGTACAGCACCGGGTTCAGGCAGCAGTGCAGGTAGGCGATGCTCTGCGTCACCGTCTTCACCGTCTGCAGGATGTCCGAGTCTTCGCACGTCTGCTGCTCAAACATGACGGCGGTCTCGTAGAGCAGCGTGATGTTGTAGGGCAGGTGGCAGATGATGAACACCGCCACCACAGCTAACACCACCCGCACCGCCTTGTGCCGCTGGAAGTTTTTGGCCTTCAGCAGTGTGACGATGACGGCGGTGTAGCAAAAGACCATGACAAGCAGCGGCAGGAAGAAGCCCGCGGCCAGCTGGGTGCTGGGGACGGCCACCTTGGTCCTCCAGGCCGTGGTGTTGTCCATGAACTTGAACTCGCAGACATACGCTGGAGGCCTGGACGTCTGGTTCCTGTCCTCGTCCTCGTCCATGAAGGCGTCCTTGCTGTGGGACGGCTCGTACCAGTTGTAGAAGTAGAAGGTGGGGAAGGACAGCAGTAAGGCGGCGGCCCAGACGATGGCGCAGATGACGCGGCTGTACGGCAGCGAGCGCAGCCTGAAGCTGCGGCGGGCCTGGACAATGGCGATGTAGCGGTCGGTGCTGATGCAGGCGAGCAGCAGCATGCCGCTGTACAGGTTCACGCTGTAGGAGCCACGCAGCAGCTTGCAGGCCACCGGCCCCATCGACCACAACGACAGCTCGTTGTAGACGATGAGAGGCAGCGACGCCACGAAGAGCAGGTCTGCGATGGCCACGTTGAGCAGGTAGACGTCGGTCATGGACTTAGTCCTCTTGTAGAAGGCGTAGGTGACGATCACCAGGCAGTTCCCCACGAAGCCCAGGATGCAGATGATGGAGTGGATGTACGGGCCGACCACCCGCTCCACGCTCTGGTTGTTCTGGTGAGAACACGGTCCAACCACGTCATAGTCAGGGTAATCAGGGTAGCTGTAGTTGTAATGTGATTGGTTGAGGTCGTCCATCTTCTTCTTCTTCTGTAAACAAAGACAGAACAGAGACAGAACATCAGACTGAGTCAGGAGTTTGGAGTCAGTGTTGCTGCTGTTTGACCAGAGCAGGGAGTCAGGGAACTAGAACAGATGACTGAATGAGGACTAAACAGAGAAAACCTTGGTGACAGAGAGCTGCTGACTGACGGGACGTTCACAGACGAGACAGTTACAGTGAGACGGATCAGAGCAGGTTTCTGAGGAGCGACACAATCTACAACCTTTAACATGAGTTTGATACTTTCAGTGGACTCGATGATAGCATCCTGTTTGTGCGTGTGTGTGTGCCTGTGTGTGCATGAGGTGGTTTTAATTATTGTCCTTAAAAACCTGGATGGTCGATGTGAGGACGAGATGAGTCAGGTACAGACGAGGGGAGTGAAACACTGAATGTTCTCTGTGTTAAAGGTTTAAAACCTGTCACAGTCTGAGTGTGAGCTGACAACAGCAGGAGACCATCAGATCAAACTATCAGCGGCCCTCAGTCAGACGTGATGAAGCTCAGAGACTTTGATCTGACATCTTTAATTTCACTGTGATGAGACTGTCACTGATTGTCATGGTGAACTCAGAGCCTCGTTAACTCCTCTGTCTCTCAGCCGTCCAACACCACCTGTTCACGGGACGGAGTCTTTCAGTGACTCAAAGATGATTTTATAAAGAGCTTCACACACAAACACACACACACACACACACACACACACACACACACACACACACACACACACACAGAATCCTCAGACACCTGTCTGAACAGGTGAGTCTTTACCTGCTTGTAAAGAAGCCACAGTCAGCAGAGCGCTCCAACATGTCGGAGCTAAAGCTCGATCACCAGTCTGAAGGCGACAGCGACAGACTTAATGCTTCTGACTGAATCTGCAGACACAGGTGAGGTGGTTCACATAGGTGAGGTGGTTCAGACACAGGTGAGTTGGTTCAGACACAGGTGAGGTGGTTCAGACTCGTCAGAGAGTCTGACTGTGATGATCTAACCGACTATAACATTAAACTGGATCCTGAACACAGAGCCAGTGAAGAGGTTGATCATGACAGCGTCTGTCTGATGTAGTCGCTCATCTGACAGCAGCATCGATTTAGAGCAGAAACACTCAGAGAGGAGATGAAGGTGTATCATCATCATCATCATCATCATCATCAGCTCTCAGATGGAGGAGACAAGGTGTGGTCAGACGACACTGATCCGATATCAGCCCTACATTGATCAGGTTACAGTCGCAGCAGAGAGACACTGAGTGAAGGAGTCAGAGAGGAGCATGCTGGGAAAACTGGGCCTCTCAGCCCTTAGCATGTAGCTTGTCAGACTCTGCTTCACTTTCTCTTCTGAATATTTAAATATTCTCTGTTGTTTCTGAATCTGAGCGTGACCCCGACCACAGCAACACACTAAACATTGTGACTGTGATTTGAAGTGGTCTCTGGCACGAGAGTTTCCTTCAGGATAAATAAGGTTTTATTGAATTGATTACTTTACATAATGACCAGAACCAGAACCTCCGTCAGATCGGCTGAGAGGTTCACAGGTGTGACCGAGGAGATCATCTGTGTATGAACGAGTCGTCACATCATATCTGTTAATTATATACCTCAGAGGAGCAACATCATCGAGGCTCACTGCTCAGAGTTTAATGGGTCGGAGTTCTTAGAGTGTTAAACTATGTTGGTACGAAGGGTTAATAAAGTCATGTTAATAAAGTCAGGTTATAAAGTCAGGTTAATAAAGTCATGTTAATAAAATCAGGTTATAAAGTCATGTTAATAAAGTCAGGTTAATAAAGTCAGGTTATAAAGTCATGTTAATAAAGTCATGTTAATAAAGTCAGGTTATAAAGTCATGTTAATAAAATCAGGTTATAAAGTCATGTTAATAAAGTCAGGTTAATAAAGTCATGTTATAAAGTCATGTTAATAAAGTCATGTTAATAAAGTCAGGTTATAAAGTCATGTTAATAAAATCAGGTTATAGTGTCAGGTAAATAAAGTCACGTTAATAAAGTAAGGGTAATAAAGTCATGTTAATAAAGTCAGGTTAATAAAGTCAGGTTATAAAGTCATGTTAATAAAATCAGGTTATAGTGTCAGGTAAAAAAAGTCACGTTAATAAAGTAAGGTTAATAAAGTCATGTTAATAAAGTCAGGTTAATAAAGTCAGGTTATAAAGTCATGTTAATAAAATCAGGTTATAGTGTCAGGTAAATAAAGTCACGTTAATAAAGTAAGGTTAATAAAGTCATGTTAATAAAGTCAGGTTATAAAGTCATGTTAATAAAGTCATATTAATAAAGTCAGGTTATGAAGTCATGTTAATAACATTCAGGTTATAAAGTCAGGTCAATAAAGTCATGTTAATAAAGTCATGTTAATAAAGTCAAGTTAATAAGGTCAGGTTAATAAAGTCATGTTAATAAAGTCATGTTAATAAAGTCAGGTTATAAAGTCATGTAAATAAAGTCATGTTAATAAAGTCAGGTTATAAAGTCATGTTAATAAAATCAGGTTATAGTGTCAGGTAAATAAAGTCACGTTAATAAAGTAAGGTTAATAAAGTCATGTTAATAAAATCAGGTTATAAAGTCAGGTCAATAAAGTCATGTTAATAAAGTCAAGTTAATAAGGTCAGGTTAATAAAGTCATGTTAATAAAGTCATGTTAATAAAGTCAGGTTATAAAGTCAGGTTAATAAAATCAGGTAAATAAAGTCAGGTAAATAAAGTCATGTTAGTAAAGTAAGGTTAATAAAGTCATGTTAATAAAGTCATGTTAATAAAGTCAGGTTAATAAAGTCATGTTAAGAAAGTCATGTAAATAAAGTCAGGTTAATAAAGTCATGTTAATAAAATCAGGTTATAAAGTCAGGTTAATAAAGTCATGTTAATAAAGTCATGTTAATAAAGTCACGTTAATAAAGTCAGGTTATAAAGTCAGGTCAATAAAGTCATGTTAATAAAGTCTGGTCAATAAAGTCAAGTTAAAGTCATGTTAATAAAGTCAGGTTAATAAAGTAAAGTTAAAGTCATGTTAATAAAGTCGTCTTAATAAAGTCGCGTTAATAAAGTCAGGTTAAAAAGTCAGGTTAATAAAGTCATGTTAATAAAGTCTGGTCAATAAAGTCGTCTTAATAAAGTCATGTTAATAAAATCAGGTTAAAGTCATGTTAATAAAGTCATGTTAATAAAGTCAGGTTAATAAAGTCATGTTAATAAATTCACGTTAATAAAGTCATGTTATAAAGTCAGGTTAATAAAGTCAGGTTATAAAGTCAGGTTAATAAAGTCAAGTTAAAGTCATGTTAATAAAGTCTGGTCAATAAAGTCGTCTTAATAAAGTCATGTTAAAGTCATGTTAATAAAGTCAGGTTAATAAAGTCATGTTAATAAAGTCATGTTATAAAGTCAGGTTAATAAAGTCAGGTTATAAAGTCAGGTTAATAAAGTCAAGTTAAAGTCATGTTAATAAAGTCTGGTCAATAAAGTCGTCTTAATAAAGTCAGGTTAATGAGTCAGGTTAATAAAGTCATGTTATGAAGTCAGGATAATAAAGTCAGGTTAAAAAGTCAGGTTAATAAAGTCAAGTTAATAAAGTCAGGTTAATGAGTCAGGTTAATAAAGTCATGTTATAAAGTCAGGTTAATAAAGTCATGTTATAAAGTTAGGTTAATAAAGTCATGTTAATAAAGTCAGGTTAATGAGTCAGGTTAATAAAGTCATGTTATAAAGTCAGGTTAATAAAGTCAGGTTATAAAGTCAGGTTAATAAAGTCAAGTTAAAGTCATGTTAATAAAGTCTGGTCAATAAAGTCGTCTTAATAAAGTCATGTTAAAGTCATGTTAATAAAGTCAGGTTAATAAAGTCATGTTAATAAATTCACGTTAATAAAGTCATGTTAATAAAGTCAGGTTATAAAGTCAGGTTAATAAAGTCATGTTAATAAAATCAGGTTATAATGTCAGGTTAATAAAGTCATGTTAATAAAGTCTGGTCAATAAAGTCAAGTTAAAGTCATGTTAATGAAGTCAGGTTAAACTCATGTTAATGTAGTCATGTTTATTAAGTCTGGTCAATAAAGTCAGGTTAAAGTCATGTTAATAAGTCAGGTTAATAAAGTCAGGTTAATAAAGTCAGGTTAATAAAGTCATGTTATGAAGTCAGGTTAATAAAGTCAGGTTATAAAGTCAGGTTAATAAGGTCAAGTTAAAGTCATGTTAATAAAGTCTGGTCAATAAAGTCGTCTTAATAAAGTCATGTTAAAGTCAGGTTAATAAAGTCATGTTAATAAATTCACGTTAATAAAGTCATGTTACTAAAGTCAGGTTATAAAGTCAGGTTAATAAAGTCATGTTAATAAAATCAGGTTATAATGTCAGGTTAATAAAGTCATGTTAATAAAGGCTGGTCAATAAAGTCAAGTTAAAGTCATGTTAATAAAGTCAGGTTAAACAGTCGGGTTTAATAAAGTCAGGTTATAAAGTCAGGTTAATAAAGTGAGGTTATAAAGTCACGTAAATAAAGTCATGTTAATAAAGTCAGGTTAATAAAGTCAGGTTATAAAGTCAGGTTAATAAAGTCAAGTTAAAGTCATGTTAATAAAATCAGATTAATAAAGTCGTCTTAATAAAGTCAGGTTAATAAAGTCAGTTTAATAAAGTCAGGTCAAAGTCATGTTAATAAAGTCATGTTAATAAAGTCAGGTTAATAAAGTCATGTTAATAAAGTCATGTTAATAAAGTCAGGTCCATAAAGTCAGGTTAATAAAGTCAGGTTATAAAGTCAGGTCATAAAGTCATGTAAATAAAGTCATGTTAATAAAGTCAGGTCCATAAAGTCAGGTTAATAAAGTCAGGTTATAAAGTCATGTAAATAAAGTCATGTTAATAAAGTCAGGTCCATAAAGTCAGGTTAATAAAGTCAGGTTATAAAGTCAGGTTATAAAGTCATGTTAATAAAGTCAGGTCCATAAAGTCCGGTTAATAAAGTCAGGTTATAAAGTCAGGTTAATAAAGTCAAGTTAAAGTCATGTAAATAAAGTCAGAATAATAAAGTCATGTTAATAAAGTCAGGTTAATAAAGTCATGTTAATAAATTCACGTTAATAAAATCATGTTAATAAAGTCAGGTTATAAAGTCAGGTTAATAAAGTCAAGTTAAAGTCATGTTAATAAAGTCATGTTAATAAAGCCAGGTTATAAAGTCACGTCAATAAAGTCAGGTTATAAAGTCAGGTAAATAAAGTCAAGTTAAAGTCATGTTAATAAAATCATGTTAATAAATTCACGTTAATAAAATCATGTTAATAAAGTCAGGTTATAAAGTCATGTTGATGAAGTCAGGTTAATAAAGTCAGGTTAATAAAGTCAGGTTATAAAGTCAGGTTAATAAAGTGAGGTTATAAAGTCACGTAAATAAAGTCATGTTAATAAAGTCATGTTAATAAAGTCATGTTAATAAAGTCAGGTTAATAAAGTCATGTTAATAAAGTCAAGTTAATAAAGTCAGGTCCATAAAGTCAGGTTAATAAAGTCAGGCTATAAAGTCAGGTTAATAAAGTCATGTAAATAAAGTCATGTTAATAAATTCATGTTAATAAAGTCATGTTAATAACGTCACGTTAATAAAGTCAGGTTAATAAAGTCAGGTTAATAAAGTCAAGTTAAAGTCATGTTAATAAAGTCATGTTAATAAAGTCAGGTCAAAGTCATGTTAATAAAGTCATGTTAATAACGTCACGTTAATAAAGTGAGGTTAATAAAGTCAGGTTAAAGTCATGTTAATAAAGTCAAGTTATAGTCAGGTTAATGAAGTCATGTTAATGAAGTCAGGTTAATAAAGTCAGGTTATAAAGTCATGTTAATAAAGTCACGTTAATAAAGTCACGTTAATAAAGTCATGTTAATAAAGTCAGGTTAATAAATTCGGGTTAATAAAGTCATGTTAATAAAGTCAGGTTATAAAGTCAGGTTAATAAAGTCAGGTTATAAAGTCAGGTTAATAAAGTCATGTTAATAAAGTCAGGTTAATAAAGTCAGGTTATAAAGTCAGGTTAATAAAGTCAGGTTAATAAAGTCAGGTTATAAATTCACGTTAATAAAGTCGGGTTAATAAAGTCATGTTAATAAAGTCAGGTTATAAAGTCAGGTTAATAAAGTCATGTTAATAAAGTCAGGTTATAAATTCACGTTAATAAAGTCGGGTTAATAAAGTCATGTTAATAAAGTCAGGTTATAAAGTCAGGTTAATAAAGTCATGTTAATAAAGTCAGGTTATAAAGTCAGGTTAATAAAGTCGTGTTAAGAAACTCAGGTTATAAAGTCAGGTTAATAAAGTCAGGTTATAAAGTCATGTTAATAAAGTCAGATTAATAAAGTCGTCTTAATAAAGTCAGGTTAATAAAGTCAGGTTAAAGTCATGTTAATAATGTCAGGTTGATAAAGTCATGTTAATAAAGCCAGGTTACAAAGTCAGGTTAATAAAGTCAAGTTAAAGTCATGTTAATAAATTAAGATTAATGAAGTCGTCTTAATAAAGTCAGGTTAATAAAGTCATGTAAATAAAGTCATGTTAATAAGGTCAGGTTAAAATCATGTTAATAAAGTCAGGTTAATAAAGTCATGTTAATAAAGTCAGGTTAATAAAGTCAGGTTATAAAGTCAGGTTAATAAAGTCAAGTTAAAGTCATGTTAATAAACTCAGATTAATAAAGTCGTCTTAATAAAGTCAGGTTAATAAAATCAGGTTAATGTCATGTGAATAAAGTCAGGTTAATAAAGTCATGTTAAAGTCATGTTAATAAAGTCATGTTAATAAAGTCACGTTAATAAAGTCATGTTAATAAAGTCAGGTCCATAAAGTCAGGTTAATAAAGTCAGGTTATAAAGTCAGGTTAATAAAGTCAAGTTAAAGTCATGTTAATAAATTCAGATTAATAAAGTCGTCTTAATAAAGTCAGGTTAATAAAGTCAGGTAAAAGTCATGTTAATAAAGTCATGTTAATAAAGTCATGTTAATAAAGTCGTGTTAATATAGTCGTGTTAATAAAGTCAGGTTAATAAAGTCAGGTTAATAAAGTCGTGTTAATGAAGTCACGTTAATAAAGTCGGGTTAATAAAGTCATGTTAATAAAGTCAGGTTAATAAAGTCAGGTTAATGAAGTCGTGTTAATAAAGTCAGGTTAATAAAGTCAGGTTAATAAAGTCCAGCAAATAAAGTCATGTTAATAAAGTCAGGTTAATAAAGTCACGTTAATAAAGTCATGTTAATAAGGTCAGGTTATAAAGTCATGTTAATAAAGTCAGGTTATAAAGTCAGGTTAATAAAGTCGGGTTTATAAAGTCCTGTTAATAAAGTCAGATTATAAAGTCATGTTAATAAAGTCAGGTTATAAAGTCAGGTTAATAAAGTCATGTTAATAAGGTCAGGTTATAAAGTCATGTTAATAAAGTCAGGTTATAAAGTCATGTTAATAAAGTCAGGTTATAAAGTCATGTTAATAAAGTCAGGTTATAAAGTCAGGTTAATAAAGTCGGGTTTATAAAGTCATGTTAATAAAGTCATGTTAATAAAGTCAGGTTATAAAGTCATGTTAATAAAGTCAGGTTATAAAGTCAGGTTAATAAAGTCATGTTAATAAGGTCACGTTATAAAGTCAGGTTAATAAAGTCATGTTAATAAGGTCAGGTTATAAAGTCAGGTTAATAAAGTCATGTTAATAAGGTCAGGTTATAAAGTCATGTTAATAAAGTCAGGTTATAAAGTCAGGTTAATAAAGTTAGGCTAATAAAGTCATGTTAATAAAGTCATGTTAATAAAGTCAGGTTATAAAGTCAGGTTAATAAAGTCGGGTTAATAAAGTCATGTTAATAAAGTCAGGTCCATAAATTCATGTTAATAAAGTAAGGTTATAAAGTCAGGTTAATAAAGTCATGTTAATAAGGTCAGGTTATAAAGTCATGTTAATAAAGTCAGGTTATAAAGTCAGGTTAATAAAGTTAGGCTAATAAAGTCATGTTAATAAAGTCAGGTTATAAAGTCATGTTAATAAAGTCAGGTTATAAAGTCAGGTTAATAAAGTCGGGTTAATAAAGTCATGTTAATAAAGTCAGGTCCATAAAGTCAGGTTATAAAGTCAGGTTAATAAAGTCATGTTAATAAAGTCAGGTTAATAAAGTCGTGTTAATAAAGTCAGGTTAATAAAGTCAGGTTAATAAAGTCCAGCAAATAAAGTCATGTTAATAAAGTCAGGTTAATAAAGTCACGTTAATAAAGTCAGGTTATAAAGTCAGGTTAATAAAGTCGGGTTCATAAAGTCATGTTAATAAAGTCAGGTTATAAAGTCAGGTAAAAGTCATGTTAATAAAGTCATGTTAATAAAGTCATGTTAATAAAGTCGGGTTAATAAAGTCATGTTAATAAAGTCGTGTTAATATAGTCGTGTTAATAAAGTCAGGTTAATAAAGTCGTGTTAATAAAGTCACGTTAATAAAGTCAGGTTATAAAGTCCAGTAAATAAAGTCATGTTAATAAGGTGAGGTTATAAAGTCATGTTAATAAAGTCAGGTTATAAAGTCAGGTTAATAAAGTCGGGTTTATAAAGTCATGTTAATAAAGTCAGGTTATAAAGTCATGTTAATAAAGTCAGGTTATAAAGTCATGTTAATAAAGTCAGGTTAATAAAGTCATGTTAATAAGGTCAGGTTATAAAGTCATGTTAATAAAGTCATGTTAATAAAGTCAGGTTATAAAGTCATGTTAATAAAGTCAGGTTATAAAGTCAGGTTAATAAAGTCGGGTTTATAAAGTCATGTTAATAAAGTCATGTTAATAAAGTCAGGTTATAAAGTCATGTTAATAAAGTCAGGTTATAAAGTCAGGTTAATAAAGTCATGTTAATAAGGTCACGTTATAAAGTCAGGTTAATAAAGTCATGTTAATAAGGTCAGGTTATAAAGTCAGGTTAATAAAGTCATGTTAATAAGGTCAGGTTATAAAGTCATGTTAATAAAGTCAGGTTATAAAGTCAGGTTAATAAAGTTAGGCTAATAAAGTCATGTTAATAAAGTCATGTTAATAAAGTCAGGTTATAAAGTCAGGTTAATAAAGTCGGGTTAATAAAGTCATGTTAATAAAGTCATGTTAATAAAGTCAGGTCCATAAATTCATGTTAATAAAGTAAGGTTATAAAGTCAGGTTAATAAAGTCATGTTAATAAGGTCAGGTTATAAAGTCATGTTAATAAAGTCAGGTTATAAAGTCAGGTTAATAAAGTTAGGCTAATAAAGTCATGTTAATAAAGTCAGGTTATAAAGTCATGTTAATAAAGTCAGGTTATAAAGTCAGGTTAATAAAGTCGGGTTAATAAAGTCATGTTAATAAAGTCAGGTCCATAAAGTCAGGTTATAAAGTCAGGTTAATAAAGTCAAGTTAAAGTCAAGTTAATAAATTCAGATTAATAAAGTCGTCTTAATAAAGTCAGGTTAATAAAGTCAGGTTATAAAGTCATGTTAATAAAGTCAGGTTATAAAGTCAGGTTAATAAAGTCAGGTTATAAAGTCATGTTAATAAAGTCATGTTAATAAAGTCATGTTAATAAGGTCAGGTTATAAAGTCATGTTAATAAAGTCAGGTTATAAAGTCAGGTTAATAAAGTCGGGTTAATAAAGTCATGTTAATAAAGTCAGGTTAATAAAGTCGTGTTAATAAAGTCAGGTTAATAAAGTCAGGTTAATAAAGTCCAGCAAATAAAGTCATGTTAATAAAGTCAGGTTAATAAAGTCACGTTAATAAAGTCATGTTAATAAAGTCAGGTTATAAAGTCAGGTTAATAAAGTCGGGTTCATAAAGTCATGTTAATAAAGTCAGGTTATAAAGTCAGGTTAATAAAGTCAAGTTAAAGTCATGTTAATAAATTCAGATTAATAAAGTCGTCTTAATAAAGTCAGGTTAATAAAGTCAGGTAAAAGTCATGTTAATAAAGTCATGTTAATAAAGTCATGTTAATAAAGTCGGGTTAATAAAGTCATGTTAATAAAGTCGTGTTAATATAGTCGTGTTAATAAAGTCAGGTTAATAAAGTCAGGTTAATAAAGTCGTGTTAATAAAGTCACGTTAATAAAGTCAGGTTATAAAGTCCAGTAAATAAAGTCATGTTAATAAGGTCAGGTTATAAAGTCATGTTAATAAAGTCAGGTTATAAAGTCAGGTTAATAAAGTCGGGTTTATAAAGTCATGTTAATAAAGTCAGGTTATAAAGTCATGTTAATAAAGTCAGGTTATAAAGTCAGGTTAATAAAGTCATGTTAATAAGGTCAGGTTATAAAGTCATGTTAATAAAGTCAGGTTATAAAGTCATGTTAATAAAGTCAGGTTATAAAGTCAGGTTAATAAAGTCGGGTTTATAAAGTCATGTTAATAAAGTCATGTTAATAAAGTCAGGTTATAAAGTCATGTTAATAAAGTCAGGTTATAAAGTCAGGTTAATAAGGTCACGTTATAAAGTCAGGTTAATAAAGTCATGTTAATAAGGTCAGGTTATAAAGTCAGGTTAATAAAGTCATGTTAATAAGGTCAGGTTATAAAGTCATGTTAATAAAGTCAGGTTAATAAAGTTAGGCTAATAAAGTCATGTTAATAAAGTCAGGTTATAAAGTCATGTTAATAAAGTCAGGTTATAAAGTCAGGTTAATAAAGTCGGGTTAATAAAGTCATGTTAATAAAGTCATGTTAATAAAGTCAGGTCCATAAATTCATGTTAATAAAGTCAGGTTATAAAGTCAGGTTAATAAAGTTAGGCTAATAAAGTCATGTTAATAAAGTCAGGTTATAAAGTCATGTTAATAAAGTCAGGTTAATAAAGTCGGGTTAATAAAGTCGGGCTAATAAAGTCATGTTAATAAAGTCAGGTCCATAAAGTCAGGTTATAAAGTCAGGTTAATAAAGTCAAGTTAAAGTCATGTTAATAAATTCAGATTAATAAAGTCGTCTTAATAAAGTCAGGTTAATAAAGTCAGGTTATAAAGTCATTTTAATAAAGTCAGGTTAATAAAGTCAGGTTATAAAGTCAGGTTAATAAAGTCAGCTTATAAAGTCAGGTTAATAAAGTCATGTTAATAAAGTCATGTTAATAAGGTCAGGTTATAAAGTCATGTTAATAAAGTCAGGTTATAAAGTCAGGTTAATAAAGTCGGGTTAATAAAGTCATGTTAATAAAGTCACGTTAATAAAGTCATGTTAATAAAGTCAGGTTATAAAGTCAGGTTAATAAAGTCGGGTTCATAAAGTCATGTTAATAAAGTCAGGTTATAAAGTCAGGTTAATAAAGTCAAGTTAAAGTCATGTTAATAAATTCAGATTAATAAAGTCGTCTTAATAAAGTCAGGTTAATAAAGTCAGGTAAAAGTCATGTTAATAAAGTCATGTTAATAAAGTCATGTTAATAAAGTCGGGTTAATAAAGTCATGTTAATAAAGTCGTGTTAATATAGTCGTGTTAATAAAGTCAGGTTAATAAAGTCAGGTTAATAAAGTCGTGTTAATAAAGTCACGTTAATAAAGTCAGGTTATAAAGTCCAGTAAATAAAGTCATGTTAATAAGGTCAGGTTATAAAGTCATGTTAATAAAGTCAGGTTATAAAGTCAGGTTAATAAAGTCGGGTTTATAAAGTCATGTTAATAAAGTCAGGTTATAAAGTCATGTTAATAAAGTCAGGTTATAAAGTCAGGTTAATAAAGTCATGTTAATAAGGTCAGGTTATAAAGTCATGTTAATAAAGTCAGGTTATAAAGTCATGTTAATAAAGTCAGGTTATAAAGTCAGGTTAATAAAGTCGGGTTTATAAAGTCATGTTAATAAAGTCATGTTAATAAAGTCAGGTTATAAAGTCATGTTAATAAAGTCAGGTTATAAAGTCAGGTTAATAAGGTCACGTTATAAAGTCAGGTTAATAAAGTCATGTTAATAAGGTCAGGTTATAAAGTCAGGTTAATAAAGTCATGTTAATAAGGTCAGGTTATAAAGTCATGTTAATAAAGTCAGGTTATAAAGTCAGGTTAATAAAGTTAGGCTAATAAAGTCATGTTAATAAAGTCATGTTAATAAAGTCAGGTTATAAAGTCATGTTAATAAAGTCAGGTTATAAAGTCAGGTTAATAAAGTCGGGTTAATAAAGTCATGTTAATAAAGTCATGTTAATAAAGTCAGGTCCATAAATTCATGTTAATAAAGTCAGGTTATAAAGTCAGGTTAATAAAGTTAGGCTAATAAAGTCATGTTAATAAAGTCAGGTTATAAAGTCATGTTAATAAAGTCAGGTTAATAAAGTCGGGTTAATAAAGTCGGGCTAATAAAGTCATGTTAATAAAGTCAGGTCCATAAAGTCAGGTTATAAAGTCAGGTTAATAAAGTCAAGTTAAAGTCATGTTAATAAATTCAGATTAATAAAGTCGTCTTAATAAAGTCAGGTTAATAAAGTCAGGTTATAAAGTCATTTTAATAAAGTCAGGTTAATAAAGTCAGGTTATAAAGTCAGGTTAATAAAGTCAGGTTATAAAGTCAGGTTAATAAAGTCATGTTAATAAAGTCATGTTAATAAGGTCAGGTTATAAAGTCATGTTAATAAAGTCAGGTTATAAAGTCAGGTTAATAAAGTCGGGTTAATAAAGTCATGTTAATAAAGTCAGGTTAATAAAGTCAGGTTAATGAAGTCGTGTTAATAAAGTCAGGTTAATAAAGTCAGGTTAATAAAGTCCAGCAAATAAAGTCATGTTAATAAAGTCAGGTTAATAAAGTCACGTTAATAAAGTCATGTTAATAAAGTCAGGTTATAAAGTCAGGTTAATAAAGTCGGGTTCATAAAGTCATGTTAATAAAGTCAGGTTATAAAGTCAGGTTAATAAAGTCAAGTTAAAGTCATGTTAATAAATTCAGATTAATAAAGTCGTCTTAATAAAGTCAGGTTAATAAAGTCAGGTAAAAGTCATGTTAATAAAGTCAGGTTAATAAAGTCGGGTTAATAAAGTCATGTTAATAAAGTCGTGTTAATAAAGTCACGTTAATAATGTCACGTTAATAAAGTCAGGTTATAAATTCCAGTAAATAAAGTCATGTTAATAAAGTCAGGTTATAAAGTCCAGTAAATAAAGTCATGTTAATAAGGTCAGGTTATAAAGTCATGTTAAGAAAGTCAGGTTATAAAGTCAGATTAATAAAGTCGGGTTTATAAAGTAATGTTAATAAAGTCATGTTAATAAAGTCAGGTTATAAAGTCATGTTAATAAAGTCAGGTTAATAAAGTCATGTTAATAAGGTCAGGTTATAAAGTCATGTTAATAAAGTCAGGTTATAAAGTCAGGTTAATAAAGTCGGGTTAATAAAGTCATGTTAATAAAGTCATGTTAATAAAGTCAGGTTATAAAGTCATGTTAATAAAGTCAGGTTATAAAGTCATGTTAATAAAGTCAGGTTATAAAGTCAGGTTAATAAAGTCATGTTCATAAAGTCATGTTAATAAAGTCAGGTTAATAAAGTCGTGTTAATAAAGCCAGGTTAATAAAGTCCAGCAAATAAAGTCATGTTAATAAAGTCAGGTTAATAAAGTCACGTTAATAAAGTCATGTTATAAAGTCATGTTAATAAAGTCAGGTTATAAAGTCAGGTTAATAAAGTCGGGTTCATAAAGTCATGTTAATAAAGTCAGGTTAATAAAGTCATGTTAATAAAGTCAGGTTATAAAGTCAGGTTAATAAAGTCGGGTTAATAAAGTCATGTTAATAAAGTCAGGTTATAAAGTCATGTTAATAAAGTTAGGTTATAAAGTCAGGTTAATAAAGTCGGGTTAATAAAGTCATGTTAATAAAGTCAGGTTATAAAGTCAGGTTAATAAAGTCAGGTTATAAAGTCAGGTTAATAAAGTGGGGTTATAAAGTCAGGTTAATAAAGTCGGGTTAATAAAGTCATGTTAATAAAGTCAGGTTATAAAGTCATGTTAATAAAGTCAGGTTATAAAGTCAGGTTAATAAAGTCGGGTTAATAAAGTCATGTTAATAAAGTCAGGTTAATAAAGTCACGTTAATAAAGTCAGGTTAATAAAGTCGTGTTAATAAAGTCAGGTTAATAAAGTCAGGTTATAAAGTCAGGTTAATAAAGTCATGTTAAAGTCATGTCAATGAAGTCGTGTTTATAAAGTCGTGTTAATAAAGTCAGGTTATAAAGTCCAGTAAATAAAGTCATGTTAATAAAGTCAGGTTAATAAAGTCACGTTAATAAAGTCATGTTAATAAGGTCAGTTTATAAAGTCATGTTAATAAAATCAGGTTATAAAGTCAGGTTAATAAAGTCGGGTTAATAAAGTCATGTTAATAAAGTCATGTCAATAAAGTCAGGTTATAAAGTCATGTTAATAAAGTCAGGTTATAAAGTCAGGTTAATAGTCATGTCAATAAGGTCAGGTTATAAAGTCATGTTAATAAAGTCAGGTTATAAAGTCAGGTTAATAAAGTCAGGTTAATAAAGTCATGTTAATAAAGTCGTGTTAATAAAGTCAGGTTATAAAGTCAGGTTAATAAAGTCGTGTTAATAAAGTCGTGTTAATAAAGTCGTGTTAATAAAGTCAGGTTAATAAAGTCGTGTTAATAAAGTCGTGTTAATAATGTCAGGTTAATAAAGTCGTGTTAATAATGTCAGGTTAATAAAGTCGTGTTAATAAAGTCAGGTTAATAAAGTCGTGTTAATAATGTCAGGTTAATAAATTAGTGTTAATAAAGCCGTGTTAATAAAGTCGTGTTAATAAAGTCAGGTTAATAAAATCAGGTTAATAAAGTCGTGTTAATAAAGTCGTGTTAATAAAGTCAGGTTAATAAAGTCGTGTTAATAAAGTTGGGTTAATAAAGTCAGGTTAATAAAGTCGTGTTAATAAAGTCATGTTAATAAAGTCAGGTTAATCAAATCAAATCAAATCAAATTTTATTTATATTGCACTTTTCATACAAGGCAGTAACACAAAGTGCCTCACAGAGGCTAAAAACAACAAAGAAAACCCCGAAGACCAAGGACCCACCCCTCCCACCCTCACATGAATACACAAAACACACATATATATGTATACACACCCACTCACACAAGCACACACAGACACGGGCACATGCACACACACACACACACACACACACACATCCCTACAGACACTGACTAACACTAGAGAGACATGGCTGGGCACCGAGACATAAGGTGAGGAAAAAGCCACAAGTGGGGGCCATCCACACCAAGAGGGACCACAGCCCGTGACCACCAGGAGCACCGCCACAGAGACCACTCCGGCCCGGGCAGACGGGAGGCCCCACACCAAGATGCAGAGCCCACCAGCCACCCAGGCCAGAGCCCTCCACGGAGCAGCACCCCCACCGGTAGGCCAGACATCGCTCCCGGTGTGGTAGGCCCCCATGAGGAAACACTGGAGCTAAAACTGAAGAAAAAACATAAAAACAAGAATGTGGTAAAATAAGGTAAGAAGTATACTAAATCAGTAAAATTAATAAGACATTCCAAAGTTAACCTCAAAAAATAAGTAAATGAATAAAAGAGATTAATTAAAAGCTTGCTAAAATAAAATAAAATAAGATAAACTAAAATAGCAGAATATCAGTTAAAAGCCAGATTAAAAAGGTGAGTCTTGAGCCTCTTCTTAAAAACATCAACAGTCTCTGCGGCCCTGAGGTTCTGCGGTAGGCTGTTCCACAGTCGGGGACCATAATAACTAAAAGCCGCCTCCCCGTGTGTTCTAGATCTAATTTGTGGAATGGTTAAAAGGCCAGTGCCGGAGGACCTCAGGGTCCGTGAGGGTTGATATAATAAAAGTAGGTCAGATAAATAAGAAGGCCCAAGACCGTTAAGACATTTAAAAATTAATAAAAGAACCTTAAAATTGATCCTTAAGCGGACAGGGAGCCAATGCAGCAATTTTAAAACTGGTGTGATGTGCTCCCGCCCTCTGGTCCTCGTCAGCACTCTTGCGGCTGAGTTCTGTAACAATTGAAGATTATAGATGCTCTTTTTGGAAAGACCAGAGAGCAGGGCATTACAATAGTCTAGCCGACAGGAGATAAAAGCATGCATCAGCACCTCCGTACTGACCTGAGAGAGAAACGGGTGGACTCTGGCTATATTCTTCAGGTGGTAAAAACCTACCTTTGTTATGTTTTTAATATGTGGAATAAAACTGAGCTCAGAGTCAAAAATCACGCCCAGATTTTTCACAGATTGTGATGGTTTAAGATTTCGTAATTTAGGTAAAAGTCTCTCTCTCTGGTCTTCAGGACCAATGACTAAAACCTCTGTTTTGTCCTGGTTGAGCTGCAGGAAATTCTCTGCCATCCATGATTTTATATCTAAAATGCAGTTAAAAAGGGCATTAATTGGCCCTGTGTCATCAGGAGACACGGCGATGTACAGTTGTGTATCATCAGCGTAGCTGTGAAAACTGATGTCATGCCTCCTGATGACATCCCCCAGGGGAAGCATATAGAGGTTAAAAAGAGTTGGGCCTAAAATTGACCCCTGGGGAACCCCACACTTAATCTCATGTGTTCTTGAGGAACAAGTATCCATACTTACAAAGAAGCTTCGGTCTGTGAGGTAAGAGGTGAACCAGTTTAAAACGGTGCCAGACAGTCCGACCAGGTTTCTCAGTCTGTTTAGCAAAATGTGATGGTCTACTGTGTCGAAAGCGGCGGTTAGATCCAGTAGTACCAAGACTGTGAGTTTATGGTTATCCAAGTTTAACCTGGTGTCATTTAAAATATTTAAAAGGGCTGTCTCTGTGCTGTGGTTCATCCTAAAACCAGACTGATGCTTCTCCAATGCATTATTTGTATTTAAAAAATAATTTACTTGGATAAAAAACAGTTTTTCTAAAATTTTACTTAAAAATGGTAAGTTGGATACAGGCCGATAGTTATTAAGAATGGTGGGGTCTAAGTTGCTCTTCTTCAGAAGGGGCCTCACCACTGCCGTTTTAAAAGAGGTGGGGAAGACACCTGTCTGAAGAGAGCAGTTCACCATATATAAAAGCTGTTCCTCAAAGAATTCATAAAATGTTTTAAAAAATGGTGTGGGAATTGGATCTAAAAGGCAGGTTGTGGGCTTTACTTGGGAGAAAACTCGACCAAGTGTCCTCGCATCAACCAGGGCAAAACTATCCAGTGTCTCCTCAGGTGAAAGCAATGATCCAGGAGTGTTCGTGGTTAAAATTTGTTGGGATAAAAGACTGGATCTAATGTCTTCGATTTTACTCCTGAAATGGTCTGCAAAGGCCTCGCAAAGGGTGTCGGTTGTTGTTTTAGGAGACCTGTTAAAATTACTGTTGGTTAAAAGCTCAATTGTGGAGAATAGAAATTTGGGGTTATTTTTATTGTCGGAGATTAATTTTTTGAAATGAGAAGTTCTTGCTTGTTTAATTGTGCTATTGTAGGTTTTGAGGTGTTGACGAAATATTTCATTGTGAACTGTCAACTTGGATTTTCTCCACCTCCTCTCAGCACTCCTGCAGGTTCTTTTCAGTTTTTTAATTTCTTCATTTCTCCACGGTGGTGTAGGTCTTGTTTTTACTGTTTTTGTTAAAAGTGGAGCCACTGAGTCCAGTGTTGACTTCAGTTTGTTGTTAAAATCATCAACGATAAAATCACACGGTGCTGGTAAAATCTCTGCAGGAGTGCTCTGTAAAATCTGGATAAAATTTGCAGCCACTTCAGAAGTTAGGTAGGTAAAACTGGTGATGTTAAAAAACACACAAAAGTGGTCAGACACAGCCAGATCCACAACAGAGGACACACCCACGGACAGGCCATAGGTTATGACCAGGTCCAGGATGCGCCCTCTGCTGTGGGTCGGCTGCGCAACATGTTGTTTAAAATCCAAACAGTGAAGGAGGTTTAAAAATTCTCTGGACACTGGGTCCGAGGTGTTGTCAATGTGTAGATTAAAATCACCAGTTATTAAAATCCTGTTGTATGTGGTGTGAATGATTGATAAAAGTTCAGAAAATTGGCTGATAAAAGAGGTGGAGTACTGGGGTGGTCTGTAAACTGTTATGCATAGAATAGGAGGGCTGCTAAAAACAAAGGCATGATGCTCAAATGATGAATACTTATTAAAAGAAACTTCATTTGATGACATTGTGGTCCTTGTGATCGAAGCAGTTCCACCTCCTTTCCTGCCCCCCCTTGTAGAAAATAAAAAGTAAAAATCTGGTGGGCAAGTCTCTGTGAGAACAACACCTGCATCAGCGCCAAGCCATGTCTCAGTAAGGAGAATACTATCTAGTTTTCTATCTAAAATTAAATCATTTACTATAAAAGATTTGTTTAAAAGAGAGCGCACGTTCAGCACGACCATTTTTATGTCCGTGCTGAACGTGCGCTCGTCATGTCTTTTCAAGGGGACAATAAAAACACTGTTGCGTCTAAAAGGATTCCTGGGTTTCTGTCTGTGTGAGATGATGGTTTCAATAGAGTGAATGTCCTGTGATTCTGATGGCAGATATGGGGGTAGTGATGGAGAGGTATGTATGGTGCAGCGTGTGAGGGATGAGTGCAGGTGTGAGTGTGAGTGAGGGGCAGAGTGTCCGTGTGCATGTGCTTTAACTGTGAGTCAGGAGGTGGATGTGGTGCAGGAACGGACAGTCAGGTCAATGTTGACAGATAAAAGCCGGGACCCCTCCTGGTTTGGGTGGAGGCCGTCCCGTTTCAAAAGATGGGGTCTATTTAAAAAGGCAGCGAAATTGTCAACGAAGGGGATACTGTTGCCCGAGCAGTATCCCTTCAGCCACTTGTGCAGCTGGCAAAGGCGGCTGGTGATGATGTCACCGTAGCGAGGTGGGGGAAGCGGGCCCGAGATAATTATCCGTTTCCCCGTGTCCATCAGGCGGTCCACCAGGGAGATGAAGTCCTGCTTGAGAACCTCCGACTGCTGGAATTTGAGGTCGTTGATGCCGGCCTCCGGGACCAGCGTGGAGGCCGAGGGGTGCTGTGCGCTCAGCTGCAGGGCGGAGGATGTGACCTCCGTAACACGGGCACCAGGGTGGCAGAAGGTCCGGCCGTCGTGCACCACCACGTGCCTGACCATTGAGGTCCCGACCACCAGCACCGCGGGGGTGCGCTGCGCCTGAGTGGCCGCCTCTGATAGCCTGGAGGTGTGACGGTGGCGGAGAGGAGCCTGGGGATGGTGGCGCCGGGCCATGGCTGCTCCTGACCGGGATGGTGGGGAGGGGTCAGGCCGGGCGAGTTGACCCTGGTTCCTCGACTGGTGAGAGCCAGCTGGACGGACAGAACCTGGAGGCGAGCTGGAACAAGAGCCCACGGGAGGGAAGTCCTGCAGGCTTAGGATGTCGTACCTGTTGTCCAGTGGCAGATCCGGAGGCGGAGGAGGGGGAGATGGACGAGCCCCAGCGCCCCTGGCCACCACCGACCAGGGTTCCCTCGGTCTGAGCGGAGTTGAGCTCACCGGGACTCCTGCTCCGACCTCAGTAATGAAACCCTGCGACTCCGCGGGGCGGAGGCAGGAGGTGGAGGGAGCCGCTCCTTTGGGCTTGGCTCCCTGGCGGTGCCAGCGGGACTCCGCCGGTGCTGGTGCCGAAGTTCCGGTGGTGATGGACCCGGTCCACGGCAGGGTGGTGTCGTTCGTGGCCGTCATGCTCCGGTCACCAGCGCCAGATGCCTTCAGGAAGGCGATGTGTTTCGCCTTGGACGTGGCGACAGCGGAGAAGTCCAGCAGGATTTTGTCCCTCTCCTTGAGGTCGGACTGGAGCCCGGAGATGCTCTCCCTCAGTTTGGAGAATGTGGGGAGGCAGGACTCGCATACCGCCAGCATGCCTGCAGCCTGAGCCGGAAGACAGCCACACTAGGCACCGCAGCACACGAAGGTAAGTCCAGGCTAGCACCGTGGCTAAAAACAAGCCGGTGCTAGCAGCAACTTAAAATCTTAAAAACCTCCGAGCCGATGTCTAAAATCAACCAACCAGTTAAAAGAATCACTTTAAAAACATCAGTGTTTACAACGTGTGTTAATAAAAAGTGTCTTAAAACTGGATTAAAAGGTGATTTCCTCATCCACCGTACTCAGCTTTAGCGTGCAGGGGGATATGTCATGTTAATAAAGTCAGGTTAATAAAGTCATGTTAATAAAGTCAGGTTGATAAAGTCATGTTCATAAAGTCAGGTTAATGAGAGGCGTTGGTGACACAGTTTACTGGTTCTGAGTAAATGAAATGAATATGTTAAAGTGTCAGGTGAATAACGGGGGGTTAATAAAGTGGAGTTAATGAGAGGCGTTGGTGACACAGTTTCCAGCTCCTTCAGGACATAAATGAGTATTTGGTTGAGTCTGATGTAAAAAAAGCAGCTTCAGTATTTAAATGATATGAAAGTGGCACAGACGTCAGCGTGTTTGAGGTTCACAGTTTGTTCCAGTTGTGGTCGGCTGAGGTGGTGTGTGTTTGTTCTCAGGTGTCTGAACGCTGACAGGAAGTCTGCAGAAAACAGGTCAGCTGGGTCTGAAGTGCAGGAGTGACCCACTTCATATGTAATGTGTGGTTTGTGCTCTCCTCGCGGCTTCACCTCACATCACTTCAGACGACTCGAGGTTTGTTCTCAGAGTCGCTGCGTTGCGATCGACACGCTCAGGAGGAGATAATGACTTCAGATCAGTGAAGGAGCGACGGAGAGGAAACAGATCACTTAAAGAAGCAAAGACAGAAAAATAAAACAATAAAAGCTCTTTAAAAAGAGTGAACTGTCTTTGTGTCATTGAGATGAAAAGTCCCTTTAATGTGGACCATTTACAGGAAAAAGATTTGACACCTGAAGCAGCCAGAAGGATTTTAGTCTCAGACTCAACACGTCTCAGTCAGACATATTTAGAGTCAGAGACGGGAGGAACAAATGTAAAGTTTGATGATGATGTCGTCTTTGTAAACTCCAGCTGTGTGAGAGCTGGTCTGTCAGACGCCTTCATGTCTTCACTTTAATATTCATATTGTCATATTTCTGGATTTAAAGCTCCTCTGAGCTCAGGTACAGCTGCAGGTGAGGGATCAAACTGAATCTGATCTAAGAGTCAACCTGTGGTCAGAGACTCAGACAGAGACGCTGTTTGGACCCTTTAAATCATCTGGACTCAACGTCATGTCACGTGTCTCTGTCTCTGTCTCTTTGTCTCTGTCTGTCTCTTTCTCTTTCTCTGTCTGTCTCTGTCTCTGTCTCTTTGTCTCTGTCTCTTTCTCTGTCTGTCTCTCTGTCTCTGTCTCTGTCTGTCTCTGTCTCTCTCTCTGTCTCTGTCTCTGTCAGCTTCATCACGTCCCTCTCAGCCTGTGGACACACGTGTGTCTGTGTTTTTATTAACTTGTTATTTTCTCTTTGTTTGACCTGTGATGTCATCATCTGGGTCATGTGACGGCCTCTGATTGGTTCCTGCTACGATCCAGGTGGGGTCACACCTGTGTCCTGACGCAGACCTGCAGTGATCCCACCATGTCGGCTCTGTTAATACTTCCTCCTTTGTTTTCTGTATTTATGGACTTCCTGTCTGATCTGATCAGTGTTTACTTTCTGACAGTAAATCAAATCTGCTCTGATCTTAATATGTTGATATGATCATATGATCATATGTTGATATGTTGATATGAGGCTTTGAGCCGTCGGCGTCAGACACCAGATGGTTTCTCACAGAGACTCAGTCTGTAAACTTTTTATCCGTCTAAATGTTGTAAATATTTTCACACAGAAGAAAATCTAGATTTTGTTTTCTGTCACTTAAATTAGATTTTAACATCAGGAAGAATAATAACATGAATACATGCTGACGTGTCTCCAAACCACAGACATGTGACATGTGTGTTGTTGTTGGACATGTTGAAACTTAATGTCTGAATAACTCTGTGATGAATGTGAGGTTTTATTTCGGCACAAACACCTGCTCATGACCATCATGACCAGTGTCAGCAGGGTCACACCCTCCACCCTGTCCTCCACCTCCTGATGGAGTCAGCTCAGATACTTCGACACGAGGACACGTATGAAACACACAAACATACAGATGTTTCTGAGGTTTGCAGAAAGTGAGACACTGACTGCACTGCAGGAGATCTGTTATTGGACAGGAGGAAACATCAACGCTGTTTAAAGACTGAATCTCTGGGACAGTATCAGAATTGGACACGTTGGATGTCTGTCCCTCCACGTTGGGACACGTGAGACTCTACAAGCAGAGGACATTTATGATGTCAGCAGCTCTTCTGTCACGCTGCAGATAAAAACTCTTTTTACTCACAGTGGACAGTTCCTCAAACACCTCGTTGTTCCTGCTCTGAACTTCTGCTCTGTGGACGTTAACAGCAGCTCAGTTTGTCCCCTCTGACTTCCTGTATTTCAAATGTCAGCTGAAGTCAAACAAACAAACAGCGTACGTCTTCAGTTTAGTTTTATGTTCCAGACACACATTTTTAAACTCGACGTGTCTCTGAGGTCTGAATCTGATCCTTTGACATGTAAATATGAACGACTTAACTTTAATGAATACGTTTGATATTTATTCTGAATGAAACATTTTAATATTGACTTTAAGTTTATTTTAATAAAGCTGACATCATGAGACTGACTGTGACATCAGACTGACTGTGACATCATGAGACTGACTGTGACATCATGAGACTGACTGTGACATCAGACTGACTGTGACATCATGAGACTGACCGTGACATCATGAGACTGACTGTGACATCTTGAGACTGACTGTGACATCATGAGACTGACTGTGACATCATGAGACTGACTGTGACATCAGACTGACTGTGACATCATGAGACTGACGACATCATGAGACTGACTGTTACATCATGAGACTGACGACATCATGAGACTGACTGCGACATCAGACTGACTGTGACATCATGAGACTGACTGTGACATCTGAGTGTGACACCATGAGACTGACTGTGACATCAGACTGACTGTGACATCAGACTTACTGTGACATCAGACTTACTGTGACATCACAGTGACTGTGACATCATGAGACCGACTGTGACATCAGACTGACTGTGACATCATGAGACTGACTGTGACATCAGACTGACTGTGACATCAGGAGACTGACTGTGACATCAGACTGACTGTGACATCAGACTGACGACATCATGAGACTGACTGTGACATCATGAGACTGACTGTGACATCATCAGACTGACTGTGACATCATGAGACTAACTGTGCCATCAGACTGACTGTGACATTGTGAGACTGACTGTGACATCAGACTGACTGTGACATCATGAGACTGACTGTGCCAACAGACTGACTGTGACATCATGAGACTGACTGTGACATCATGAGACTGACTGTGACATCATGAGACTGAGTGTGACATCATGAGACTGACTGTGACATCAGACTGACTGTGCCATCAGACTGACTGTGACATCATGAGACTGACTGTGACATCATGAGACTGACTGTGACATCATGAGACTGACTGTGACATAAGACTGACTGTGACATCATGAGACTGACTGTGACATCATGAGACTGACTGTGACATCATGAGACAGTTCAGTCTCTGTGGAGCTGTTTGATCCTCGATGGATATTTAACTCTGTTTTCTCACGAGTCACGTTCAGGTCAGTGACCTGCAGCCTGCTGAAGGTCTGTTTGCGGAGTCACTTCCTGTTGTCCTCCAGGTGAGTCGATTTTGGTTTTAATCCAGGAAACAAAAACACAGGGGGTCGGGCCCCTGCAGAGGGTCGGGGCCCTGGTTCTGTCTCTGGACTCAACTCTGACAGGAGACAAAGATTTTGGAACTACGGAAACACAGGGGGTCGGGCCCCTGCAGAGGGTCGGGGCCCTGGTTCTGTCTCTGGACTCAACTCTGACAGGAGACAAAGATTTTGGAACTACGGAAACACAGTAGGGTCAAAGTATCACACATGACCTGTGACTGTTTTCACGTGAGTCTGAACACGACACAAACACAGAGAGCCGTCTGCGAGCTCACTCAAATATTCAGCAGGAATAAAACTCATCAACACAGATTCATAAACATCAGTGAACAAATGTGATGAATTTACAGATGAATCAAAATCAATCAGTGAAAATCTTCCACGCATTTAATACTTCCAGATATTTGTGAATCGAAATTCTTCACCTGCTGATTTTTATTTTGTTATTCAGTGAAATCTGTTTTATATTTGCTGGATATTTTACAGACGTGTGTGTGTGTGTGTGTGGAAGTTACATGAACACATGAACACGTTAACACGCAGACTGTTGATGTGTTCACACAGATAATACTGAGACAAATGTGTCTCCGTATGTTTCCATAGTAACGGCTGATTTACGCTTCAATAACGTGTTGAATCTTTGTGTCGTCAGCAGGTGAGTTTATAATCTGATGAATCTGTGACCGAAGAAATCAAACTGATCTGAGTACAGAAATCTTTGTAAGAACCTGCTGACGGCACGGAAACAAAATTAGTTGATTTTTCTGTTTCTGAGCAGCTGGATATGAATCTGTGTGTGTGTATGTGTGTGTGTGGAGGAATACATCATCGATTAAACTTCACATCCTGCTGATTCTCAAGATAAACTGACACCAGAGAGACCGACTGATGTTATCAGACTCTGTGTGACACATGACATCATGTTTCTGTCTGACACAAACTGTTTAATGCTTCAGTTCAAACCTGTGGACGGGACAGACAAGTCCTCAGAGGACAGACAGCAAAGAGTCCTCAGAGGACAGACAGACAAGAGTCCTCAGAGGACAGACAGCAAAGAGTCCTTAGAGAGGAGAGACAGACAAGAGAAGAGAAGGAGGCAGATGGACAGAAGGACAGAGAGACAGAGGTTTTACTGTAGAGACAGAGACAGTAAAAATATGAAATAAATCAGAACTCACAGAGCTGACGTTTGAATCTGCTGCTGGCTCCCTCGAACAGGTGGAGATGAAGATGAAGACGATGATGATGATGATGGGAAGGTGGTGTTGAGGCGGCTGCTCGACATCAAACACACATTTCCCTTTTATCAGCAGAGTGTGTGTGTGTGTTTGTGAAAGTCTTCCTCTTTGGTTTCACACACACACACACACATACACACACACACACACGCACACACACACACACACACACACACACACACACACACACACACACACACACACTCTGTCTCAGCTCGTCTCACATTTCAAACTCTGAAACTGAACTTTTATTAAAACCAGCAGAACCTTCTGGAGACGATGCCTTCACGTGCTGCGACAGGATCAGAAACACACACGTTTGTGTGTCTGTGTGTGGTCAGAAGTCTGAGACAGAGGACGTCAAACAGGAAGTGATAAACACTCATTCAGCAACTTTGAATGGTCACAGCGCCACAAACTGTCAACAGATACACGAGGGACGTCCTGAGACGGTGACCGTCAGCTGACGTGTCGTTGGCGTGTTAAATGTTTTCTGATTATTTAATGTCGTCTTTTCTTTGATCTGTTTCTGAAGAGACTTTAGTGTCTGAACCAGGACACACACACACACACACACACACACACACACACACACACACACACAGTTACCGCACTGTAAATCTGAACATATTTCCTCCCCTGAGAAGTTGAATCCTGTTGCCATGGAGACATGTCAATGAGCAGTGAGACGGAGGGTGTGACTGTAGGAGTGTGTGTCCCAGGACGTGTTGTGATGTTTACAATCATTTATTCATAAAGCACTTTTACAACATTTGGTCACAAAGCGTTTGACGCGCAGGCAGAACACGTAAATACACACAAACAAAACGTTTGTGTGTATGTTTGTGTGTATGAACACGTTCAGAACACAGACGAGACGAGGACACCGACAGACAGACAGAAAGACAGTGTCTGAAGAGGTCGACCTGCACAAACCAGTTTTCAGGAGCTGTTTTAAACCACAGACTCAGATCTGATGAAAAGAAACAGTTCGGTCACGTCTGAACGGCGACGACGTCTGTCTCACGTCAACACACTCGGAGATGGTCAGCCACGCTCTGGTGCGACTCGGTGTGTTTAAACCGGTGATGAAAATCATCGCAGCAGTTTGGACTCGGAGCAGCCAAACTCCCGACAGAGGAGTGGTCAGTGAAGGCCACACAGACACCCTGAGACACCAACAACTGAAGCTCTGCAGTGAAATGATTCTCCATCAAACAGCCTCTGATACAAATTACTTTATTTCCTGCTTGACGCTGTACAGACTTAAATAATGACGACACAGAGAAGTGCATGATGGAAAGGTCAGGGCACGTCCTCCATGTAGTCGGCTCCATGACTCTGACTGAGCTGAGAGACGCTCAGGTCCTGAGTGGTTTCATCAAACTGCAGAACAAACACCAACAACACCGAGTTAAAGACTCACAGAACCAGAACTCGCAAGTCAGACCTGAACCAGGAGGGCGTCTCGTCACCTTGTCGCTGATGTCGGGTCCCTCGATGGAAACCTCCTCGATCTCCTCGCCGATACTGAGCTCACTCTTGGACAGGTCCGACCGATGGCTGCAGACAGACAGAGGACACCAGTGTTTAACTCTCTGACAGACACTGGTTCTGACCCTGTCTTTGACCTCCTGGTTCTAACCCTGTCTTTGACCTCCTGGTTCTGATCCTGTCTTTGACCTCCTGGTTCTGATCCTGGCTCTGATCCTGTCTTTGACCTCCTGGTTCTGATCCTGGTTCTGACCCTGTCTTTGACCTCCTGGTTCTGATCCTGTCTTTAACCTCCTGGTTCTGATCCTGTCTTTGACCTCCTGGTTCTGACGCTGTCTTTAATCTCCTGGTTCTGATCCTGGTTCTGATCCTGTCTTTGACCTCCTGGTTCTGATCCTGGTTGTGATCCTGTCTTTGACCTCCTGGTTCTGATCCTGTCTTTGACCTCCTGGTTCTGACCCTGTCTTTGACCTCCTGGTTCTGACCCTAGTTCTGACCCTGTCTTTAACCTCCTGGTTCTGATCCTGTCTTTGACCTCCTGGTTCTAACCCTGTCTTTGACCTCCTGGCTCTGACCCTGTCTTTAACCTCCTGGTTCTGATCCTAGTTCTGACCCTGTCTTTGACCTCCTGGTTCTGACCCTGTCTTTAACCTCCTGGTTCTGATCCTGTCTTTGACCTCCTGGTTCTGATCCTGTCTTTGACCTCCTGGTTCTAACCCTGTCTTTGACCTCCTGGCTCTGACCCTGTCTTTAACCTCCTGGTTCTGATCCTAGTTCTGATCCTGTCTTTGACCTCCTGGTTCTGACCCTGTCTTTGACCTCCTGGTTCTGATCCTGGTTCTGACCCTGTCTTTGACCTCCTGATTCTGACCCTGTCTTTGACCTCCTGGTTCTGACCCTGTCTTTAACCTCCTGGTTCTGATCCTGG
>JAGQAX010000009.1:44411752-44644252 GCA_019142605.1 Cephalopholis sonnerati
AAAGTCCAGTTCATGTTGTTAAACTGGGCGGGGTCAAAAGCTCAGGACAGAGCTGCAGTGAGACGACCCTTTAAATCTCAGCTGATTCATTGATGATGTCATCACTGAGAGAGTCTTACTGTTTGTGACTGTTGGTCCGTTCTGATGAGTCCTGGTCACCCACAGGAGAGCTGCCACTGGAGACACACACACACACACACACACACACACACACACACACACACACACACGCACACACACACAGCCACACACACACACACACACAGTGAGGTCAGTGTTGTAAGGAACGGATCACAACGATCAACTGAAACAGCTGTTTGATGACAGACGATGAGTGATGTCATCAGACAATGAGTGATGTCATGTTTGTGTCTTTGTGTTAATGAACACCTCAATTTAAAAGATAAAGTCAAACCTTCATGTCATCACTCAGATAAATTAGTGTTCAGGTCTGCTGATGTTAAACTGATTCACTCAGTCACAGCTAAACCTTAACCAGTGCTGTCTGAGCGCGCTCTGTTCAGACGCTACTAAATCCACCGACCAGCTCCTCTAACGCTGACGAACTCTTTATACCTCCTTCTGTTTAAAACCAAAGTGTAAACAACATGCTGTGGTTTTATGCTAAGCTAAGCTAGCTGTTTCCTCTGTTTCCAGTCTTTATGCTAAGCTAAGCTAGCTGTTTCCTCTGTTTCCAGTCTTTATGCTAAGCTAAGCTCAGCTAAATGTTTGCCCCTGTTACCAGTCTTTATGCTAAGCTAAGCTAACTGTTTCCCCTGCCAACCATTTAGGTTTCATGATCCACGGAGCAGCTTTAACAGGTATGGACAAGGCTCCGCCCCCAACAGGTGTCTTTGTACATCCCTGGTTAAAACAAAGATGTCTCCTCAGGTGTGACCACACCTTTACTCAGCCCAAGTCATGTGACCTTACCAGCCGTAGGTCTTCTGTGGTTTGGGCAGCGGGTCGTCGAAGAAAGAGTCTCCGTCGTCAGGATCGTCCTCCACCTCCAGGTCCAGGTCCAGACGCTCCTTTCTGTGGTCGGACGTCTCGCTGTGTCTGGAGCCCGTCTGCTGAGGGTCTCCTTTACCAACAGAAGCCACGCCCTCCGAGTCCTGAGCGTGAACATGAAAACATGATGGACGATACAAACGTCAGACGACCGTGGCGTGATGAGTCACAAACAGAAAGTTCAACATCTGATCCAGACTGTTAATAATGACAGAGGAAAACATGTAAGCAGCTGGCACTGTCACTGACAGGTGGACCTACCTCACTGACAGGTGGACGCACCTCACTGACAGGTGGACCGACCTCAGTGACAGGTGGACCTACCTCACTGACAGGTGGACCTACCTCAGTGACAGGTGGACCTACCTCACTGACAGGTGGACGTACCTCAGTGACAGGTGGACGTACCTCAGTGACAGGTGGACCTACCTCACCGACAGGTGGACGCACCTCACTGACAGGTGGACCGACCTCAGTGACAGGTGGACGTACCTCACTGACAGGTGGACCTACCTCAGTGACAGGTGGACGTACCTCACTGACAGGTGGACCTACCTCACCGACAGGTGGACGCACCTCACTGACAGGTGGACCGACCTCAGTGACAGGTGGACCTACCTCACTGACAGGTGGACCTACCTCAGTGACAGGTGGACGTACCTCACTGACAGGTGGACCTACCTCACTGACAGGTGGACGCACCTAACTGACAGGTGGACGCACCTAACTGACAAGTGGACCTACCTCACTGACAGGTGGACGTTCCTCAGTGACAGGTGGACGTACCTCACTGACAGGTGGACCTACCTCACTGACAGGTGGATGTACCTCACTGACAGGTGGACCTACCTCATTGAAAGGTGGACGTACCTCAGTGACAGGTGGACGTACCTCACTGACAGGTGGACCTACCTCACTGACAGGTGGACCTACCTCACTGACAGGTGGACGTACCTCAGTGACAGGTGGACGTACCTCACTGACAGGTGGACGTACAGGTGGACCTACCTCACTGACAGGTGGACGTACCTCACTGACAGGTGGACGCACCTAACTGACAGGTGGACGTACCTCACTGACAGGTGGACGCACCTCACTGACAGGTGGACCTACCTCACTGACAGGTGGACCTACCTCACTGACAGGTGGACGTACCTCAGTGACAGGTGGACGCACCTCACGGACAGGTGGACCGACCTCAGTGACAGGTGGACGTACCTCACTGACAGGTGGACCTACCTCAGTGACAGGTGGGCGTACCTCACTGACAGGTGGACCTACCTCACTGACAGGTGGACGCACCTCACTGACAGGTGGACGTACCTAACTGACAGGTGGACGCACCTCACTGACAGGTGGACCTACCTCACTGACAGGTGGACGTACCTCAGTGACAGGTGGACGTACCTCAGTGACAGGTGGACGTACCTCACTGACAGGTGGACGCACCTCACTGACAGGTGGACGCACCTCACTGACAGGTGGACCTACCTCACTGACAGGTGGACGTACCTCACTGACAGGTGGACGTACCTCAGTGACAGGTGTACCTACCTCACTGACAGGTGGACGTACCTCACTGACAGGTGGACCTACCTCAGTGACAGGTGGACGTACCTCACTGACAGGTGGACCTACCTCACTGACAGGTGGACCTACCTCACTGACAGGTGGATGCACCTAACTGACAGGTGGACGCACCTCACTGACAGGTGGACGTACCTCAGTGACAGGTGGACGTACCTCAGTGACAGGTGAACCTACCTCACTGACAGGTGGACCTACCTCACTGACAGGTGAACCTACCTCACCGACAGGTGGATGCACCTAACTGACAGGTGGACGTACCTCACTGACAGGTGGACCTACCTCAGTGACAGGTGGACCTACCTCACTGACAGGTGGACCTACCTCACTGACAGGTGGACGTTCCTCAGTGACAGGTGGACGTACCTCACTGACAGGTGGACCTACCTCACTGACAGGTGGACGTACCTCAGTGACAGGTGGACGTACCTCACTGACAGGTGGACGTACCTCACTGACAGGTGGACCTACCTCACTGACAGGTGGATGTACCTCAGTGACAGGTGGACCTACCTCACTGACAGGTGGACCTACCTCACTGACAGGTGGACGTACCTCAGTGACAGGTGGACGTACCTCACTGACAGGTGGACCTACCTCACTGACAGGTGGACCTACCTCACTGACAGGTGGATGTACCTCACTGACAGGTGGACCTACCTCACTGACAGGTGGAGCGCTGATCTTCTCCTCAAGAAGGTTACTGACATCAGAGTCCTGAACCACCTGGACAGAGATGTCACAGCATTAAAGAGAGTCTGAGACACTGAGCAGAAGAGACAACATGTCTCTGTGTCTACAACATGAACGTCACACAGGCTAGTGACTCCTCTGAGACATGACCTTTGTCCCCTGTCCGTCCCCTTCACACTTCAAACTGTCCTTAAAGGTAAAAAGGCCTAAAATATTATTTAAAGAGACACTCACCACGCTGTGACACTGAGAGAAGAGACGTCTGTAACATCCCATAAACACCTGGAAGTCTACAGCTGTCAACACAACAACACACAGTAAACAATCACAAACAACACCTCCGTAGGTCTCAAGGATCAAACTGTCACTGACACTTTGTTTTCATGTGGACAAAAGTATGTGGACACCCTGAGGACAGACTCTGGTGTCCTGATGGTTTGTCCGTCCTGCTGTGAGTCTGTGAGCTGCAGGACATTAAACACATCAGTCTGAGTTTAAACACCACACAGAGGACGGAGGACGACCCCACCTGAACCCCGTCCATCCCACCTGAACCCCGTCCGTCCGACCTGAACCTGTCCATCCCACCTGAACCTGTCCACCACACCTGAACCCGTCCGTCCCACCTGAACCTGCCATCCCACCTGAACCCCGTTCGTCCCACCTGAACCTGTCCATCCCCCCTGAAACCCATCTGTCCCACCTGAACCTGTCCATCACACCTGAGCCCCGTTCGTCCCACCTGTACCTGTCCATCCCACCTGAACCTGTCCATCCCACCTGAACCTGTCCATCACACCTGAACCCCGTTCGTCCCACCTGAACCTGTCCATCACACCTGAACCCCGTTCGTCCCACCTGAACCTGTCCATCCCACCTGAACCCCGTTCGTCCCACCTGAACCTGTCCATCCCCCCTGAACCCCGTCCGTCCCACCTGAACCTGTCCACCACACCTGAACCCGTCCGTCCCACCTGAACCTGTCCATCCCACCTGAGCCCCGTTCGTCCCACCTGAACCTGTCCATCCCACCTGAACCCCGTCCGTCCCACCTGAACCTGTCCATCCCCCCTGAACCCCGTCCGTCCCACCTGAACCTGTCCATCACACCTGAGCCCCGTTCATCCCACCTGAACCTGTCCATCCCACCTGAACCTGTCCATCCCACCTGAACCCCGTTCGTCCCACCTGAACCCCGTTCGTCCCACCTGAACCTGTCCATCAGCTGAAAGCAGTGTCTTACCTTTGGAGAAGGATTTGTCTGCAGCTCTGAGCTCCTCACTGATGAACCTCTCCAACATGTTCCTGCAGGACACAACATCACAGCTGACATCACTCATTCAGTCATGATGAGAGGGTTAAACTACAGCTCTGATGGATGAGTCTGTACGTGGGAATTTAAATTGTTATTAAATATTAATCAAATTAACACACACACACACACTGTGAAACACACACACAGACACACACTTGTTGAGACAGGGGAACAGATCCATGAAGACGTTCTTCAGATCTTCTCTCAGCACCGAGCCGCTCCCGTCCTGCAGGAGGAGAAACAACAACATCAGCCTCCACAGAGCTGGCTGTGACTGGCCAGAAAGTGATGACATCACACTCATGTTACCTTGTCGTAAAAGTCAAACTTCTTACGAGCGACTGAGATCTGTCTCTGAGACGGTTCCTGTGAGACATGATGGACACCAGAAGCTCCATGAGGACGGTCATACAAATTAAAATCAACAATCAGATGAGGACATTCAGAAACATGTCAGGCCCCAAAATACTCCATCCACACTTTAAACACACACACACACACACACACACGAACACACACACACACACACACACACACACACAGTCCTCCTCTGCTGTATAAACAGATATTCACTGCAGCTTACCACATGTTGACATGACATCAGGCTCAGATCATCTCTAGATATTAATATTTAATCAGCTCATTGTCAAACAGAAACAAACCCTGTTTTCACCTGCAGCAGTAACAGCAGTATCAGTAAGAGAGGACGGCACACTGTGAGTCAACTCATCATCATCATCATCATCAGGAGCACATAAACCATGAGTGATATTACTGTGAGTGCAGACAGACCACAGCACTGACAGGTTCTGTATCATCATCAGTATCAGAGCTGCAGCTTCTACAGAAACCAGGACACAGAGACATCAACAGGAAACCAGAGCTGCACCTCTCCTCCTCCTCTGACCCAGATCACAACACACACACACACACACACACACACACACACACACACACACACACACACACTCAGTGTCAGCTCACCTTGAGGATGTTTCCACTTCTGTCTCCCTGTTCACAGCAGCAGACGCCACAAACACAGAACAGGAAACACATTACACAACATCTCAAGAAAAACAACATTTAATGAACATCACACACTCAGGGTCAGGCTCATGGCCAGGGTCAGGGTCAGGGTCAGGGTCAGGATCAGGGTCAGGCTCATGGTCATGGTCATGGTCATGGTCAGGGTCAGGCTCATGGTCAGGGTCAGGGTCATGGTCATGGTCATGGTCATGGTCAGGGTCAGGGTCAGGCTCATGGTCAGGGTCAGGGTCATGGTCATGGTCATGGTCATGGTCAGGGTCAGGGTCATGGTCATGGTCAGGGTCATGGTCATGGTCATGGTCATGGTCAGGCTCAGGCTCAGGTTTACGTTCAGGTTCAGATAGATCTGATCCTGGTTCGGCCAATCACAACCGTTGATCTGATCTGAGACAGGTTTGAGACGATGACTGAAAACCTGTGGAGAGTTTTTTTTACACTTTACACAAAATCCGCGATGACATCAGTCTTGTCTCTCTCACACACACACACACACACACACACACACACACACACACACACACACACACACACACACACGACAGAGATCCCACAACAGATCAGTGAGGAGGAGCGCTGTCAAGGTTTTTAAGATGGCTGTGTGTCAGAAACATCTGGAGTCATGCTGTCTTTCTGCTATGAAGGGAAAAAAAACTCTCTGGTTTGTTTGTGTTTCTATAAACCAATCACAGTCGTCCTGGGCGGAGCTAACACCAGGACGCAGCAACAGTGACGGGCTGAACATGTTCTGTACATGAGGAGACGAGCTCCATCTTTAAAATGTCTCCACAGAGAAAACAGCACAGAAGCATGAACGTGTTGACATCATCACAGCTGATCTCTGCACGCTGTCGTCTGTTTACACCTCCGCTCTACGTCACATTTCACTGCTCTGATTGGTCGAGGGTCTATCGAATCACATCCAGACGCCTTCTGATAATGTCTGCTGAACGTCACAGACTGAGCTGAGAGGGTTCAGAGTGACGAGGTGTGTGATGGGTTCATGTGGTCACAACATGTTAGTCTCATGTTAAAGCTGACACATGACTGATGACCATGTTAATTAGGGGTGTGCCATCTTAGGCACCTCACGATTCGATTACGATTCAGAGTGCTACGATTCGATTATTAAACGATTATTACGATTTTAAAGATATCACGATTATCGATGCATCTTTTTGCCCATACAGTATTTCCTTTAAACAAGGTATATTTGTCAGCATCCATTAAATAAAGTAAACAAACAAATTTACCTCCATTATCTTTTATTTATATCAGACCAAACGATCCGACACATTTCCAACAACAAAAAGCTGCTCTTATTACATACAGTGCCTTTAGACATAAGACTTCTTTTAACCAAAATTTTCTGCTGTTTTCACAGCTTTTGTCAGTGCTCTTTCTGTCTTCATGTTCATAAAAACCGAAATGCCTCCACATGCTGGATTTCAACCCTGAAGAGTGAACGTCACGCTCAATGACAGTAGCCAGCGAGTTAGCTGCCGCCATGTTGGCTAACAGTCTGTTATGTGTCCGTCCCTTAAAACTGTCCGGGCGGCTTTTTTCGTTCTGGCCAACTTCCGGGTGCTGCGGTTGTGTTTCTGTGATTTCGCTATCATGGAAAATAATTGATTTTTGAACATTTGTTAATCGTTATCGATCATCACGTGTCGCATCGCGATGCATCTAAGAATCGATGTATTGGCACACCCCTAATGTTAATATTCACACAGTAAGATCTGTCCTGATGAACAGCACCTGTGTGACAGTGAGGACAAACATTGTGTCTGTCACCACCTGTAAACACCAGGTGTTTCTACAGGTGTGGGGTCAGGTGGTGCCTGATGTCACTCAGTGACCATCACCTGCACCGTGTCTGATCTACTTCCTGCCGTCACTGTGTTCGAGTGTGTACTCAGCCTAATATGTTACCTGCAGCCATCACGCCCTGAACACAGGCGCTCTGAATGCTCACGTGCTGCGATGGCGTCGCCCTCTGCACACGGCGTGTACTCAGTTTGATCCCAGCAGCACCTGGTAGCCATCAGACAACCTGCAGCTGAACTCTGACAGCTGATTGGTCGATGATGTGAATGTTTGTCTCACCTCAGTCAGTTTGTGGCGTCCTCTCCTGACCAGCTCCAGCAGCAGAGGAGACTTCCTGTTGACCTCCGACTCTGACAGACCCAGATCTCTGCAGACCAGCTCCCGACTGTCCACGCCGTTCAGCTGCACGCCAACAAGACAGTCATCATCACAGAGTCACCAAGTCACTCACATTTAACTTGTTCATTAGAGTCACACAGTCCGTCAACATCCAGTCACCATTACTTTGTTTTTACATCATCATCATCATCATCACCATCACCACCACGTGGTGATGTTTTAACACTACAGTCCAGTTCAGACCAGATCTTCCATATCATGACCTGATAGTAACAGACCAGGCCTCTAATGGAGACGGGCCTGTATTAGTCTGATGGAAACAGACCAGGCCTCTAATGGAGACGGGCCTGTATTAGTCTGATGGAAACAGACCAGGCCTCTAATGGAGACGGGCCTGCATTAGTCTGATGGAAACAGACCAGGCCTCTAATGGAGACGGGCCTGCATTAGTCTGATGGTAACAGACCAGGCCTCTAATGGAGACGGGCCTGCATTAGTCTGATGGAAACAGACCAGGCCTCTAATGGAGACGGGCCTGCATTAGTCTGATGGAAACAGACCAGGCCTCTAATGGAGACGGGCCTGCATTAGTCTGATGGTAACAGACCAGGCCTCTAATGGAGACGGGCCTGCATTAGTCTGATGGAAACAGACCAGGCCTCTAATGGAGACGGGCCTGCATTAGTCTGATGGAAACAGACCAGGCCTCTAATGGAGACGGGCCTGCATTAGTCTGATGGTAACAGACCAGGCCTCTAATGGAGACGGGCCTGCATTAGTCTGATGGAAACAGACCAGGCCTCTAATGGAGACGGGCCTGCATTAGTCTGATGGTAACAGACCAGGCCTCTAATGGAGACGGGCCTGCATTAGTCTGATGGAAACAGACCAGGCCTCTAATGGAGACGGGCCTGCATTAGTCTGATGGAAACAGACCAGGCCTCTAATGGAGACGGGCCTGCATTAGTCTGATGGAAACAGACCAGGCCTCTAATGGAGACGGGCCTGCATTAGTCTGATGGAAACAGACCAGGCCTCTAATGGAGACGGGCCTGCATTAGTCTGATGGAAACAGCTCACAGACACATCAGACACTGAACTGTGACTGCAGAGTGTCAGCTGGTCGCGGCGCCCTGAGCTAAGCGCCACACGGCGTCCACGAGGTGCAGCAGCTGACAGTGTGGTGCAGGGAGAACAACCTGCTTCTCAAAGGAACTGGTGACAGACTTTAGGAACGGACCTCCACCAGTAACCATGGGCGGGGGCTGAGTGCAGAGGGAGGCTGACCTTCACTTCCACATGGAGGAGGACCTGACCTGAGCGTGAACACCTCTGAGCTGCTGGTGTGTGTGTGTGTGTGTGTGTGTGTGTGTGTGGGGGGTGCACCAGCTGCACAGTGGCTCAGAGGGTCGTCGGCTGCCCTCTCCTCTCCTCTCTTGTTTTTATTTATTTACTTATTTATTTATTGACGTGTCTCCTCTGTGACGCTGCTCATGGTTTATAGGAAACAGTTTAATGACACATAAACAATGTTCTGTTCATGTTAAATCAAAGCTGCTTCATTAGACCTGATTCATGTCAGACGGACACACTGAAACTTTTTACCTTATAGAACAGATAAGTTTCATCATGACATCATTAACAGGTGGGCACAGGTAATAACTCAGCTGTGTATGATGTCACAGCACACGTCATCACTGACATCACATCATGATAACATACCTGCTGTGACACCTGACGCTCAGCTGACTCATTTCCTCTCAAACTCTTCAGAGCTGATTTGTTTGAGTCCCTGAACGCACCACCAGAGACAATGCTTACTGAACATGTGGACGGACTGAGACTCACAGTGATGTGTGGTTACTGATGTGAGACATGAAACTGTGATGAACGACAGAGGACACGTGTCCTGAAGGCGTCAACACACAGAGTCACGCTGTGGTCACATGACCTCTCACCCAGTTGATCTCCGGCTGGAACACGGCGAGGCTGAAGTCCAAGTTAAAGACCTGCAGGAAGTCCATGATGAGACTGGCCACCAGGCGTCCTGCAGGGGACACAGAGGACAGACAGTCAGAGAGGACACCTGAACACATCAACAGAGGACACCTGAACACATCATCCCTCAGAGACAGGACACAGAGTCAGAGGACACCTGAACACATCATCCCTCAGAGACAGGACACACAGTCAGAGGACACCTGAACACATCATCTCTCAGAGACAGGACACAGTCAGAGGACACCTGAACACATCATCTCTCAGAGACAGGACACAGTCAGAGGACACCTGAACACATCATCCCTCAGAGACAGGACACAGTCGGAGGACACCTGAACACATCATCCCTCAGAGACAGGACACACAGTCAGAGGACACCTGAACACATCATCTCTCAGAGACAGGACACAGTCAGAGGACACCTGAACACATCATCCCTCAGAGACAGGACACACAGTCAGAGGACACCTGAACACATCAACAGAGGACACCTGAACACATCATCCCTCAGAGACAGGACACACAGTCAGAGGACACCTGAACACATCATGCCTCAGAGACAGGACACACAGTCAGAGGACACCTGAACACATCATGCCTCAGAGACAGGACACACAGTCAGAGGACACCTGAACACATCATCCCTCAGAGACAGGACACACAGTCAGAGGACACCTGAACACATCATCCCTCAGAGACAGGACACAGTCAGAGGACAGACTGAGAGTACATAATGTCCTCAGTGTGTCTCTCAAACAACAGTCAGGTTCTGAATCTGAATATTTAACCCTGTCAGGACTCAGTCTGTCCTCAGCTCCTCTGTTGGACTCACAGTGCCCCCCTGTGGGGACAGACACCAACTACTACTATACTCAGCATTCTTCTTCATGTCCTCTGACCCTGCTGTAGACTCACAGCGCCCCCCTGTGGGGACAGACACCAACTACAACTCCAGAGCATGAGGACACGTGAACACGTCCAGCTGCACTGACCCACAGCACCACAACATACAGAAGACATGTGACTGTTCATTCACAGAGACACCAGCTGGACAACAAGACGAGGAGCCAGAGGTCAGAGGTCAGGGGTCAGTGGTCAGTGGTCAGAGGTCAGGGGTCAGAGCCTGGCAGAGAATAAAGACTCACCGTCTTTAGTGTTGAGACATTTCTTCAGGTTTTCATTGATCAGAGGACGTTTATTCTGAAAGACACACAGAGACATTATGATCAGGGACATGTTTATGGACAGACAACAGGAGCTGAGGACATGAAGACAGACAGCAGGAGCTGACGACATGAGGACAGACAGCAGGAGCTGAGGATATGAGGACAGAAATGAGGACAGACAACAGGAGCTGAGGACATGAGGACAGACACGAGGACAGACAGCAGGAGCTGAGGACATGAGGACAGACAACAGGAGCTGAGGACATGAGGACAGACAACAGGAGCTGAGGACATGAGGACAGACAGCAGGAGCTGAGGGCATGAGGACAGACAACAGGAGCTGGGGATGTGAGGACAGAGACAAGGAGCTGAGAATATGAGGACAGACAGCAGGAGCTGAGGACATGAGGACAGACAACAGGGGCTGAGGACATGAGGACAGACAACAGGAGCTGAGGACATGAGGACAGACAACAGGAGCTGAGGACATGAGGACAGACAACAGGAGCTGACGACATGAGGACAGACACGAGGACAGACAGCAGGAGTTGAGGACATGAAGGCAGACAACAGGACCTGAGGACATGAGGACAGACAGCAGGAGCTGAGGATATGAGGACAGACAACAGGAGCTGAGGACATGAGGACAAACAGCAGGAGCTGAGGACATGAGGACAGACAACAGGAGCTGAGGACATGAGGACGGACAACAGGAGCTGAGGACATGAAGACAGACAGCAGGAGCTGACGACATGAGGACAGACAGCAGGGGCTGAGGACATGAGAAAAGACACGAGGACAGAGAGCAGGAGCTGAGGACATGAGGACAGACAACAGGAGCTGAGGACATGAGGACAGACAACAGGGGCTGAGGACATGAGGACAGACAACAGGAGCTGACGACATGAGGCCAGACAACAAGAGCTGAGGACATGAGGCCAGACAACAGGAGCTGAGGACATGAAGACAGACAGCAGGAGCTGAGGACATGAGGACAGACATGAGGACAGACAACAGGAGCTGAGGACATGAGGACAGACAGCAGGAGCTGAGGATATGAGGACAGAGAGAAGGAGCTGAGGACATGAGGACAGACAACACGAGCTGAGGACTTGAGGACAGAGAGACGGAACTGAGAACATGCGGACAGACAACAGGAGCTGAGGACATGAAGACAGACAGCAGGAGCTGAGGATATGAGGACAGACAGCAGGAGCTGAGGACATGAGGACAGACAGCAGGAGCTGAGGACATGAGGACAGAGAGAAGGAGCTGAGGACATGAGGACAGACAACAGGAGCTGAGGACATGAGGACAGACAGCAGGAGCTGATGATATGAGGACAGACAACAGGAGCTGAGGACATGAGGACAGAGACAAGGAGCTGAGGACATGAGGACAGACAGCAGGAGCTGATGATATGAGGACAGACAGCAGGAGCTGAGGACATGAGGACAGAGACAAGGAGCTGAGGACATGAGGACAGACAACAGTAGCTGAGGACATGAGGACAAACAGCAGCAGCTGAGGACATGAGGACAGACAGCAGGAGCTGAGGACATGAGGATAGACAACAGGAGCTGAGGACATGAGGACAGACAACAGGAGGTGAGGACATGAAGACAGACAGCAGGAGCTGACGACATGAGGACAGACATGAGGACAGACAGCAGGAGCTGAGGACATGAGGACAGACAACAGGAGCTGAGGACATGAGGACAGACAGCAGGAGCTGAGGATATGAGGACAGACAGCAGGAGCTGAGGACATGAGGACAGACAACAGGAGCTGAGGACATGAAGACAGACAGCAGGAGCTGAGGACATGAGGACAGACAGCAGGAGCTGAGGACATGAGGACAGACATGAGGACAGACAACAGGAGCTGAGGACATGAGGACAGACAGCAGGAGCTGAGGATATGAGGACAGAGAGAAGGAGCTGAGGACATGAGGACAGACAACAGGAGCTGAGGACATGAGGACAGAGAGACGGAGCTGAGACCATGAGGACAGACAACAGGAGCTGAGGACATGAAGACAGACAGCAGGAGCTGAGGATATGAGGACAGACAGCAGGAGCTGAGGACATGAGGACAGACAGCAGGAGCTGAGGACATGAGGACAGACAGCAGGAGCTGAGGACATGAGGACAGACAACAGGAGCTGAGGACATGAAGACAGACAGCAGGAGCTGAGGATATGAGGACAGACAGCAGGAGCTGAGGACATGAGGACAGACAGCAGGAGCTGAGGACATGAGAACAGACAACAGGAGCTGAGGACATGAGGACAGACAGCAGGAGCTGAGGACATGAGGACAGACAACAGGAGCTGAGGATATGAGGACAGACATGAGGACAAACAACAGGAGCTGAGGACATGAGGACAGACAGCAGGAGCTGAGGATATGAGGACAGACAACAGGAGCTGAGGACATGAGGACAGACAACAGGAGCTGAGGATATGAAGACAGACAGCAGGAGCTGACGACATGAGGACAGACAGCAGGAGCTGAGGACATGAGGACAGAGAGACGGAGCTGAGACCATGAGGACAGACAACAGGAGCTGAGGACATGAAGACAGACAGCAGGAGCTGAGGATATGAGGACAGACAGCAGGAGCTGAGGACATGAGGACAGACAACAGGAGCTGAGGACATGAGGACAGACAACAGGAGCTGAGGATATGAGGACAGACAACAGGAGCTAAGGACATGAGGACAGACATGAGGACAGACAGCAGGAGCTGAGGACATGAGGACAGAGAGAAGGAGCTGAGGACATGAGGACAGACAACAGGAGCTGAGGACATGAGGACAGAGAGAAGGAGCTGAGGACATGAGGACAGACAACAGGAGCTGAGGACATGAGGACAGACAACAGGAGCTGAGGATATGAGGACAGACATGAGGACAGACAACAGGAGCTGAGGACATGAGGACAGACAGCAGGAGCTGAGGATATGAGGACAGACATGAGGACAGACAACAGGAGCTGAGGACATGAGGACAGACAGCAGAAGCTGAGGATATGAGGACAGACAACAGGAGCTGAGAACATGAGGACAGACATGAGGACAGACAACAGGAAGTGGACACTCACCTCCAGTTTGTCCTGCTCCTCCATGGCCAGGAACACTGCTGCCCTCATCTCTGCCTGCAGGATCACACAGCACATGTATGTTGATCACACAGCACGTGTATGTTGATCACACACTACATGTATGTTGATCACACAGCACATGTATGTTGATCACACACTACATGTATGTTGATCACACAGCACATGTATGTTGATCACAGCACATGTATGTTGATCACACACTACATGTATGTTGATCACAGCACATGTATGTTGATCACAGCACATGTATGTTGATCACACACTACATGTATGTTGATCACACAGCACATGTATGTTGATCACACACTACATGTATGTTGATCACAGCACATGTATGTTGATCACACACTACATGTATGTCGATCACACACTACATGTATGTTGATCACACAGCACATGTATGTTGATCACACACTACATGTATGTTGATCACAGCACATGTATGTTGATCACACACTACATGTATGTTGATCACAGCACATGTATGTGCTGTGACACACTACATGTATGTTGATCACACACTACATGTATGTTGATCACACAGCACACGTATGTTGATCACAGCACATGTATGTTGATCAAACAGCACATGTATGTTGATCACAGCACATGTATGTTGATCACACAGCACATGTATGTTGATCACAGCACATGTATGTTGATCAGACAGCACATGTATGTTTGTGTCTCTGTGTAAATAAACCTGATCTGATCTGACATCAGCTGACCTGGCGTCTCTCTTCTGGCTTCCTTTTCGGTTCAGAATTGATTTTAAGATTTCACTGATCACTTTTAAAGTTCGGCCCCGAGCTACATGCGTGACATGTTGACCCAAGTGAGCCAGCTTTGGACCAACCTGCCTGAGGAGACGAGGCTCGCACACTTGCCTTTATGTGATGTTGTCTATTTTCATTTAAACCTTATTTCTTATCTGTTAATTAATTTATCTTTTTGACCTTATTGTCGTCGTTCTTTTATATTTACATTCATATATATATATTTAATCGTTTTGCCTTCACCATAACATTTGTGTGTTTAATTTTTATGGCTTTGCCCTCTATTTTTCTGGTTTTATCCAGCTTGTCGTTGCCTCTGTTGTTGCCTCTGTCGTTGCCTCTGTCGTTGCCTGACTGTTGTTATTTGAGTATTCTGCTTTTTGTTCTGTTTGTCAAAGCACTTGAACTCTTTTTTAAGGTGCTATTAAACTTGCACTGATTAATCAGCAGTGCTCGGAATCCGGCCAATTTTCATGTGATCAGCCATGACCTGCGACCGGCCGGTCAGTCTAAAATATGCCGATTTAAAACGCCGGTCAAATTCCCGTCACGCCACATGACTGACATTGTGTAACACCAGCAGCGCACACACATGTATATGTGCAACTCACTGCTTGGGCGATGTGAGGAAGGGGACCTCAGGGTCCTCTAGGACAACTGTGGAGTCAATGATTCGGGCCAGATAATCAGGTTAGAGAGGATACTCTCATTTTCAATGCAGGAGGTGTGTGTGTGTGTGTGTGTGTGTGTGTGTGTGTGTGTGGTTCTGAAATAAACAAAAGGAAAAAAAGCTTCACCCTCAGTTCTTACCAATATACACAGTGTTTCCCTATATGCAACTAGCAGCTGCTGAAATATGACCACTGCTGCTGAGGGTTTTGTTTTTCTTCTCAGCTCTTTAGAAACTGTCGTCATATTACTTGGAGCTACAGACGCTTCATATCCAGGTCAGTTCACACAGCTGTGAGTAAAGCATATCAGGGGAGAGCAGAGAGCTCCGTCTGATCTCTACATAAACTAAAGTTATATTATCTCCATATATTAACATAACAATATACTATTTATGGTGTTATACGGTGACACGTTTCACCTTCTAACGTGATGACATATTGTTATAATGTGAGACTTGTGTTTGAATGAGGAAACGGTGTGCGGAGCACGGATACATTGAGGAATATTGCTCATTTACATGAATGGTTTTAAGTTGTACTTCCTGCTTGGGTTGAGACATGGCGAGATTCTGCTGTTAGGAGCACAGTGGGTGATATTGTGATAAATATATGTCAGAGAAACATGGACGGCTTCTCACCTTCATCATTCACGCACACACATCAAAAGAGAGGAGGAGGAAGATGTTAACTGTCCGTGTTAAACTGAACTGTGGAGCTCTGACTGCTGCACTGAAACTGACGAGGCGCGTGTCCGTGTGTGGAAGATGGGCGTGTCCGCGCTCTTACTGGTAGGCGTGTCCTCAGCGCTAAGGGCTTTCATACAGGCGACCTGTGTCACTGTTTTTGTTTGTTTGAGGTGATGATTGAAAAGCTGGTTGTATCTTGGTTAAATGTTCTAATAAAGGAAAATATTGTGATATCTTATCTGCTGTAAAATGGTTTGACAAAAAAAAAAGAAATCAGTATCGGCCATCCAAACACTCTGAAAATCAGAAATCAGAATCGGCCTAAAAAAATTGCAATCGGTGCAAGTCTAGTTATTATCATGATGATGATGTTAATTCACTGTGATGAAGGAGAAAAATCACATTGTCTGATCCTGACGACGTGCTGACAGATTATATCATGTGTCCCTGAACACATCTCAGGACGTGTTCCTCATCTGTCAGATAAATGTGGGGCAGTCAAAAGTCCAACATGTCCCTTTGAGACACGGGGGAGTAAAGGTATAAATACTTCAGTAAAATGCAGGTGCCTAAAAACTGCAGATGAGTACAGTACTTAAGTAAAAGTAATCTATTACTTCCCCCCACAGTCAGATGGATGAGACAGTAGGCTTGTTCGAGATGAACTGTGCCTCGCCTGGAAAGTAGACGAGAGTAGGCGGCTGCAGCAGGAGGCGGTGACAAATAGCCGCGGTCAAGTCGGACAGTTTCCTGACAGTTTCCAGCAGCCCTCTGTCCATACAGGAAGTCACAGAAACACTTACATCCTGTCCGATATGATGTCAATTCATTAAAATACTTTCAGACTTGTATATAAGCTTGTTTTCAGTCTCCATCAGTCACACAACATGTATTATGTTAAGAGAATAAACCTTCAGATGGGACAAATAAAATTTGTGCATCTGCAATTCAACAAAAATTAACGTCATCTTGTTGAGTCTACATTAAAACCAATCAGCTGTTAGATCAGGTGAGAGCCAGGCGCTGCAGTCGGTGGAGAGCAGCTGCAGCGCCTGGCTCTAAAAACTGCAGCCGCCTCGCTCTCGCGATTTTATCGCCGTCCACTTTTGTAATACGTCAGAGCAAGTCGGGGTGAAGTCGGACACAAAACTAACCGGCATGCACTGTGTGCCGATCACCGGTGATCGAATCTGCGCAGACCTGGCTCATCTCCAACGAGCCTAGTCCAACGTGTCCAACGTGTCCTCTGAGGACGAGTACTTTAGTCTCATGTTCTTCCAGCTGTCAGACACACGAGCTGCAGTGACACTACATACTAAACACACACACTTCACAATAAGAGGAGGAACTGTTCTTCTCTGAGGACCCGGATGTGAACAAGTTTCAGAACTACAACATTAGCCGCGTTAGCACAGTGAGCTAACGCTCGGAGCTTCGTTAGCTTTAAAGCTAACAGTTAACACGATACATCCCATAAATGTCACCTTCGGTTAAAACCCCGTTAGTGCTCCCGGAAAAGCTGCATTAAAACACCGGAACCTGTGTCACTGTGACTTTACCGACTGCTGACCGTTGAGCTAACATTAGCCTAGCCTAGCCTAGCCTAGCTGAGCGGTAGTATTTCAAAGTGTGGGACCTTGAGCTTGTTGAGGACTCCGTTATTCTCCAGATTCTGGATCAGCAGGTCCCGCAGCTCCGTGTCGTCCTCTGTGGCCGACATCTTTAACTATAACTATAACTATATATATATATATATATATATATATATATATATATGTATTAATTTATTTTACTTTACTTTAGCCTGAAGCTAACAGCTGCTGTCAGGACAACACACCAAAACAAACCACCCGGAAGTACCACCCGGAAGTGTTGTTGCTCTTCTTCTACGGTGTACTATCGGCTGAAACACAGCTGTGAGTCACAGCGTGGTCTGGATCCAGACACAGCGACATGAAGTCATGAACTTTAAATCATGTTGACGATGTTAAATATTAAAATGTTGATATAAAAAAACATTTCTTTAAATTCAGTCGTCTGACACATGATGTGGAAAATAAGACTTTCTGTAGAAGGAAACATACTTTAAATGTAAATAAATATGAATAAATTATCTCCACACAGTAAACATGCTGAGCTGTATTTTTATTTTTCTTCTTTTCCTGTATTATGTCCTTTATTGATTATTGATTGAGGCCGTCATGCAGCTGATATCTGTCTGTCCTGTGTTTGTCAGGATCAGTGTGCTGTTTGTTTTTATTATCATTAATAATAATTAATAAGATTAATTAATATGAATATCTGTGCAGTGACTCATAAAGTCTGTGGGTTAAACTCAGAGTGAATTAATTTATATCACACAGTAGAAATGAACTGTAAATGACCGACATGTAAATCAGAGTGTTTGTTTCTGATCTGAGGAGACGCTCAGCTTTCTGCTGGTCGGACCAGCATGCACCTGGGCTCTGTGCTTCATCTTCTTCTTTGTTTTCCAGCAGATCAATAATCCACAGCTCTCTGCTTTAAAGGAGACTCACAGGATTTTACTGCCAGAAAATAAACTGTGCTGCAGTCTGTGAAGCTTTACATCATATGATGTTTACTCCCTCTGTTTAAAAGATGAGGAGGAGGAGAGAGGAAGAGGAGGAGAGAGGAAGAGGAGGAGGAGAGAGGAGAGAGGAAGAGGAGGAGAGAGGAAGAGGAGGAGGAGAGAGGAAGAGGAGGAGAGAGGAAGAGGAGGAGGAGGGAGGAAGAGGAGGAGAGAGGAAGAGGAGGAGGAGAGAGGAAGAGTGACACACACACTAGTGTCCTCAGAGACAGTCCTGTGTCTGTTTGACCTCTGACCTGAATCCTGACACGTTAACTCTTTACATCACTTCCTTGTTTACCCCGTCAACAAGTTGGTCATGTGATCACAGCTTCATGATGATCTTATTACAGGTGTGTCCCAGTTATTATACACATGTGATCATTGTCACACACATATACTTCCAAAAGTAGAACAGGAGCCAGAGCCTTCAGCTATCAGGCTCCTCTTTTGTGGAATCAGCTTCCTGTTTCGGTCCGGGAGGCAGACACCGTCTCCACTTTTAAGACTAGACTTAAGACTTTCCTTTTTGATATAGCTTATAGTTAGGGCTGGCTCAGGCTTGTCTTGGACCAGCCCCTAGTTAGGCTGACATAGGCCTAGTCTGCCGGGGGACCTTCTATAATACACCGAGCCCCTTCTCTCCTTCTCTCTCTCCCTTGCTAGTATTCATGTCCTGTTAATGCATCTCTCTAACCCGGGCCTACTGCATGTCACTAACTCGGCTTGTTCTCCGGAGCCTTTGTGCTCCACTGTCTCTCAGGTTAACTTGTGTCGCAGCTGTGCCTGGATGGTGTGTGGTGTTGTGCTGCTGCCGTGGTCCTGCCTGATGCCTCCCACTGCTGCTGCTACTATTAGTCATACCTGGACTATTATACACGTAACATTATTGTCACATACATATATAATCATATTATTAATATAATATCTGTTTCTCCTTATGTCTCATTGTGTCATATGGATTACTGTTAATTCATTATATTGATCTGTTCTGTACAACATCTATTGCTCGTCTGTCCGTCCTGGAAGAGGGATCCCTCCTTCAGTCGCTCTTCCTGAGGTTTCTACCATTTTTTCTCCCTGTTAAAGGGTTTTTTTGGGGAGTTTTTCCTTAGCCGCTGTGAGGGTCCAAAGGACAGAGGGATGTTGTATGCTGTAAAGCCCTCTGAGGCAAATTGTGATTTGTGATATTGGGCTTTATAAATAAAATTGATTGATTGAATTGATTGATATACTGTCATATATGAATATAACCCAACAACATATTGGACCACAGTTACTGTAATTATGACTATAATATTGTTCCCGAAATTAAGGTTGTTGTAAGGTATTATCATTGCTGTCTGTCCTGCAATTCAATTTCAATTTCAATTTAATAAGCTTTATTGGCATGATTGTAGATTAACAACATTGCCAAAGCCATTACAAATTTACAAATAATGCACAATAATAAATGTAAGTATAGAAAGAAAAAAAAAAAAAAAATATATATATATATATATATAACAGATAATTTAAACATATAATCTACATCAATAAAACTGAAAAGAACAATATTGCCAAAGCCATGACAACAGTTGCTGATCAACATTTGCCATGGGTGGAGTCACAGTTTGATGCAGTGGAGACATATATTGTTGGATGCTGGAGGAGGCTGAGGACATGAAGTTGCAGAGGGCCATGTTTACTTTCTCGGGGATTTGGCCAACAAGGGGCTTTAACTCTGTCAGCTTGGGCACATACACCACATACACACAGACATTTTTTTTTTTTAGAGAGAGCAGTGAGTATGATAATTAAATATTCCCCATATAAATGACCTCTTTGTGATGAGGTATTAGCCACCACCTAACGATGCTCTGGCAATCACCTGAAGCACCTTAAAAACTTAAAAGGCAGCATACTGGCTCAGTGTGGTCAAAACAGACTGGAGTGCTTGTGCTGGTCATTTTGTGTCCTGCCATTAGTCAGTGTTGATTTCTTTCATCAAGTCATCTGTTCTTGTGTAAGAACATGAGACCCAGTGTTGCATACTGTCCTGCACACAGTGGCAACAAGGCCAAGTACTCGTGGCTGTGCCTGCCTTAGGTTGTCCCGAGTCTGCAGGGGGATCTTACCCGTCATAGGCCAACCAGTCTTCCATACTTGCCTGTTTTGAATTTATTTCCTGTTAGGTTAGGACACTGCACAATGCCATTTCACCACTTAACTGAATTAAAGCCAACATGCAGGGTGCTATCAAGTGGTCACAGACCATCCTCAGGTGGTCACCAGTGTTTTTCTTTGTTTGTTTTTTTTAGATATGTAGATTTTAATTAGTTTTGTCAAATTTAAAATGTTTCATCTCCCTCAATTACTTTCCTCTATTTGGTCCCATTTCTTAGACTGCTCTCCTTTTTGTTAGCAGGGTGTGTGCACGTCTGTGTGACCTGTGCGTTTGCATTGGGCTGTAGCATATGAAGTAACTCCGGGGGTTTGTGGAGCAGCCTTCCTTAGCACAGTCATGATCTCTTTCTCCTCCTTCTTCTGTCTTTCTTTCTCCTTCTTTACTGCCTTTTGTCTCTCAATTCAATTCAGTTTCAATTAAAAAAGCTTAATTGGCATGACTGTAGATTAACAGTGTTGCCAAAGCCAATACAAATTTACAAATAAGGTATAATAATAAAGGTATGGAAAGAAAAGAAAAGAAAAAAAAATTATATATATAATAGATAATTTAAACATATAATATACATCAACAACAACAACATCAATTAAATTGAAAAATAAATATCTAGTATATTTTATATTCATGTGTCGCAGTTTGTTTTTGTGCGGCACATGAATTGAGGAAAAGAACAAAATAACAAGAATAAAGAAAGAAAGAAAAAAGCAGATTGGGTGTTACATGGACTGTAAATATATACAGGTGTGTCAGGTGTTGTGATGGTTGTCCCTCAGTCCTGCATCTCTCTCTGTCTCTGTCTCAACTTGTCTCTCTGTCTCTGTCTCTCTTTATGTCTCATTGTGTCATATGGATTACTGTTAATGTATTATGTTGATCTGTTCTGTACAACATCTATTGCTCGTCTGTCCGTCCTGGAAGAGGGATCCCTCCTCAGCTGCTCTTCCTGAGGTTAAAGGGGTTTTCCTGATCAGCTGTGAGGGTCCAAAGGACAGAGGGACAGAGGACAGAGGACAGAGAGACAGAGGACAGAGAGAGAAAGAGAGACAGAGGACAGAGGACAGAGAGACAGAGGGATAGTGGGACAGAGGACAGAGAGACAGAGAGACAGAGGACAGAGAGAGAAAGAGAGACAGAGGACAGAGGACAGAGAGACAGAGGGATAGTGGGACAGAGGACAGAGAGACAGAGGGACAGAGGACAGAGAGACAGAGGACAGAGAGACAGAGGACAGAGGACAGAGGGATAGAGGGACAGAGGACAGAGAGACAGAGGGACAGAGGACAGAGAGACAGAGAGACAGAGGACAGAGGACAGAGAGACAGAGTGATAGAGGGACAGAGGACAGAGAGACAGAGGGACAGAGGACAGAGGACAGACAGACAGAGGGACAGAAGACAGAGGACAGAGAGACAGACGACAGAGAGACAGAGGACAGACGACAAAGAGACAGAGGGACAGAGGACAGACAGACAGAGGACAGAGGGACAGAGGACAGAGAGACAGAGGACAGAGGGACAGGGGGACAGAGGACAGAGAGACAGAGGACAGAGAGACAGAGTGACAGAGGACAGAGAGACAGAGGGACAGAGGACAGACAGACAGAGGACAGAGAGACAGAGGACAGAGGGACAGAGGACAGACAGACAGAGGACAGAGAGACAGAGGGACAGAGGACAGAGAGACAGAGGACAGAGAGACAGAGGGACAGAGGGACAGAGGACAGACAGACAGAGGACAGAGGACAGACAGACAGAGGACAGAGAGACAGAGGGACAGAGGACAAACAGACAGAGGACAGAGAGACAGAGGGACAGAGGGACAGAGGACAGACAGACAGAGGACAGAGAGACAGAGAGACAGAGGGACAGAGGACAGACAGACAGAGGACAGAGGGACAGAGGACAGACAGACAGAGGACAGAGAGACAGAGTGACAGAGGGACAGAGAGACAGAGGGACAGAGGACAGAGGGACAGAGGACAGACAGACAGAGGACAGAGGACAGAGGACAGACAGACAGAGGGACAGAGGACAGAGAGACAGAGGACAGAGGGACAGAGGACAGAGGACAGAGAGACAGAGGGACAGAGGACAGACAGACAGAGGACAGAGAGACAGAGGGACAGAGGACAGACAGACAGAGGACAGAGAGACAGAGGGACAGAGGACAGAGAGACAGAGGGACAGATGGACAGAGAGACAGAGGGACAGAGGACAGACAGACAGAGGACAGACAGACAGAGGACAGACAGACAGAGGGACAGAGGACAGACAGACAGAGGACAGAGAGACAGAGGGACAGAGGACAGAGAGACAGAGGACAGAGAGACAGAGAGACAGAGGGACAGAGGACAGAGGGACAGAGGACAGAGGACAGACAGACAGAGGACAGAGGGACAGAGGACAGAGGACAGAGAGACAGAGAGACAGAGGACAGAGGGACAGAGGACAGACAGACAGAGGACAGAGAGACAGAGTGACAGAGGGACAGAGGACAGAGGACAGAGGGACAGAGGACAGACAGACAGAGGACAGAGGGACAGAGGACAGAGAGACAGAGGACAGAGAGACAGAGGACAGAGGGACAGAGGACAGAGGACAGACAGACAGAGGACAGACAGACAGAGGGACAGAGGACAGAGGACAGAGAGACAGAGGGACAGAGGACAGAGGGACAGAGGACAGAGAGACAGAGAGACAGAGGGACAGATGGACAGAGAGACAGAGGGACAGAGGACAGACAGACAGAGGACAGACAGACAGAGGACAGAGAGACAGAGGGACAGAGGACAGACAGACAGAGGACAGAGAGACAGAGGGACAAAGGACAGAGAGACAGAGGGACAGAGGACAGAGGACAGACAGAGGACAGAGAGACAGAGGGACAGAGGACAGAGGACAGACAGAGGACAGAGAGACAGAGGACAGAGAGACAGAGAGACAGAGGGACAGAGGACAGAGGACAGACAGACAGAGGACAGAGGGACAGAGGACAGAGGACAGAGAGACAGAGGACAGAGGACAGAGAGACAGAGGGACAGAGGACAGACAGACAGAGGACAGAGGGACAGAGGACAGAGAGACAGAGGGACAGAGGACAGAGGGACAGAGGACAGACAGACAGAGGACAGAGGGACAGAGGACAGAGAGACAGAGGGACAGAGGACAGAGAGACAGAGGACAGAGGGACAGAGGACAGAGGACAGAGAGACAGAGGGACAGAGGACAGACAGACAGAGGACAGACAGACAGAGGGACAGAGGACAGAGAGACAGAGGACAGAGAGACAGAGGGACATAGGACAGAGGGACAGAGGACAGAGAGACAGAGAGACAGATGGACAGAGAGACAGAGGACAGACAGACAGAGGACAGACAGACAGAGGACAGAGAGACAGAGGGACAGAGGACAGACAGACAGAGGACAGAGAGACAGAGGGACAGAGGACAGAGAGACAGAGGACAGAGAGACAGAGAGACAGAGGGACAGAGGACAGACAGACAGAGGACAGAGGGACAGAGGACAGAGAGACAGAGGACAGAGGGACAGAGGACAGACAGACAGAGGACAGAGGGACAGAGGACAGAGGGACAGAGGACAGAGAGACAGAGGACAGAGAGACAGAGGACAGAGGACAGAGGGACAGAGGACAGAGAGACAGAGAGACAGAGAGACAGAGGGACAGATGGACAGAGAGACAGAGGGACAGAGGACAGACAGACAGAGGACAGACAGACAGAGGACAGAGAGACAGAGGGACAGAGGACAGAGAGACAGAGGGACAGAGGACAGAGAGACAGAGGGACAGAGGACAGAGGACAGACAGAGGACAGAGAGACAGAGGGACAGAGGACAGAGAGACAGAGGGACAGAGGACAGACAGACAGAGGACAGAGAGACAGAGGGACAGAGGACAGAGAGAGGACAGAGAGACAGAGGGACAGAGGACAGAGAGACAGAGGGACAGAGGACAGACAGAGGACAGAGAGACAGAGGGACAGAGGACAGAGAGACAGAGGGACAGAGGACAGACAGACAGAGGACAGAGAGACAGAGGGACAGAGGGATGTTGTATGCTGTAAAGCCTCTGAGGCAAACAGTGACTTGTGATATTGGGCTTTATAAATAAAGTTGATTGATTGATTGACAGCAGATCCTGACTTCACCTGACCAGGTGTGAACACAGCTGAGCTGTCATCATACAGCGTTCACTTTAACCCACATGTCTGTGCTCAGGAGCCCAGTGAGTCCTGGCCCCTCCTGGAGGAGGACTAACACAGCTCTGTGAGCAAGAGGAGGAGGAGGAGGAGGAGCAGAAACAAAGAGATGAAGAGAAGGATGGAGAGAGGAGGAGGAGGAGGAGGAGAACAGAAGAAGAAGAAGAGGAGAAGGAGAGTAAAAGAGTCAGAGGAGGAGGAGGAGGAGGAGGAGATGATGGATGTGAGGGGGAGCAGGATTCAGGGGGGGCTCAGAGGGAGGAGGGGGGAGACAGACAGACTGAGGAGGAGGAGGAACAGGAAGAAGAGGAGGAAGGAGCATCATCATCATCATCATCAGCAGCAGCAGCAGCAGCAGGACGCACACACACACACACACACACACACACACACACACGCAGACAGACAGACAGACGGACTGTCGGCGGATCACGGAGCCTCCTCCGCCGCCTCTGAGCCGCTGCAGCCGGACACAGGAGCCGCAGACCCGGCCGCAGACTCGGAGCCATGGCCGCTGAAGAGGAGAGCCGATCCACGGCCTGCACCGGCTCCAGCCTCCTGCAGCCGGTCAGCGAGATCACCAACCTGCCGCTGGACCAGGTAAGACCCGCCGCAGCTCCGGACAGGCTCCGGGGCGGACACCGGCCGCTGGCTCTCACACACACCGAGCTCAGAGCGACATGAGCGGACACACAAAGCGTCAGAGACGCGGTGAAACGACGGGCCGTTAAAGATGGACGGAGGCCTGGAGACGGTGCTCACAGAGCCCGGTGACCGAGCCTCTACCATTACACCGATTTATCTGGTGTCCTCGGTGAGAGGACAAGCCAGCAGGGTGTGTGTGTGTGTGTGTGTGTGTGTGTGTGTGTGTGTGGTTCAGACATGATGAAATAACTCTGATGTCATTTGACTGATCAGATCTGAGGTCAGCTGGTCTCACAGTCTCATCACAGGTTGTCTGTGACGTCACACAGTTATTATCAGGTTATTGTTATTGTGTCTGTCAGAGGGTCACACTGGGGGGGGGGGGGGGGGGGGGGGGGGGGGGGGGGGGGGGGGGGGGGGGGGGCTGTGGTCCACGACCCTCCTCCATAAATCAGTTTGTACGTTTTTGATGTTTGAAAGTTAAAAGTTAAAAAAGTCTCAGTTTTTCACTCTCGTCATACAAACAGTTTATTTTTGGACAAATTTTGATGAGACGTATAATAAAGCGATTTTTAAACTCAGATTTGTTTGTTTGTTGTTTTCTGACTGAAGCGTTTGTCGTCCGTGACGTTTTGTTAAGAACCGTCAGAAATCTGAAAATCTGTTGTCTTTCTGTTTTTACAGTTTCTGGCTGATAAACGTTTCACAGTGGCGAATTTTAAAGAAAACATGCTAAAAATTATCACAACGTTTGGAGAACATCACTCTGTGGTTTCTCTCAGAAATGACAATATCTGGAGCCGTGTTTTTCTTTAAAAATCTGAAGTAAAATAAATACAAACTACAACCATTTAAATCTGTAAGCCCCTCCCCCCTCAGCCAAAATAAAAATGCCTCTCTCTTTATGACCCCCCCCCCATAAATAATGAACAGTCCCTAATTTAAAGAAAAAAGAGCTCTGTGTCAAATCTGCAACACAAACCATCAACAATGTCTCATCATTGCATACGTCACGTCACGTCATGTAATAATATTTAGTTCATCAGGATGAAAACATTATTATTATAATTGTTATTAATAATAATGACACAGTGAGGGAGAATGAATGAATGAATGTTCTGATGAACAGCCTGAACTTTAAACCTGTGTACTTGGTGTTCCTGTAGACCCAGAGCAGGTTGATCCTGATGGTCACATTAAAAACAGAAATAACTGGATCACAAATTAAACTAGAAAAAATTGCATTTCCTAGCGAAAATGCAGTGGGAATGCTCATTGCAGAAAAGAATTTGAAAAACACTGCTGAAAATGCAGAAATCTCACATAAAATGCCTGAAATTGAAAACTGAAGTAAAAATCCATCACACTGTAATGCTGAAAAATGTGGACGCTGAAATGTGTAAAACTAGCAGAAATGGAAGCTAGTAAAGTAGTAAAAGTAGTGGTAGTAGTAGTAGAACTAGTAGAAATAGTAGAAGTAGTAGGAATAGTAGTACAAGTAGTAGGAATAGTAGTACAAGTAGTAAAAGTATGAGATAGTAGTAGAAGTAATATGTATATTAGCAATAGAAGTAGAAGTAATAGTAGTAGTAAAAGTAACAGTAATAGTAGCAGAAGTAATAGAAGTAATAGTAGTAATAGTAATAGCAGTAATGGTAACAGTAGTATAAGGAAAAGAAGTAGTAGTAGTAAAAGCAATAGAAGTAATAGTTATAGTAGCAGAAGTAATAGAAGTAATAGTAATAGTAGTAAAAGTAATAGTAGCAGAAGTAATAGAAGTAATAGTAGTAAAAGTAATAGTAATAGTAGCAGAAGTAATAGTAGTAAAAGAAGTAGTAATAGTAAAAGTAATATAAGTAATAGTAATAGTAGCAGAAGTAATAGAAGTAATAGTAGTAAAAGTAATAGTAATAGTAGCAGAAGTAATAGAAGTAGTAGTAGTAAAAGTAATAGTAATAGCAGTAGAAGTAATAGGAGTAATAGGAGTAATAGTAGTTGTAGTAGTAGTAATAGAAACAGTAGTAGCAATAATAGTAGTAGTAATAGTATTAAAAGTAGTAGTAATAGCAATAAAAGTAATAGTAATAGAAGTAGGAGTAATAGTAATAGTAGTAAAAGTAATAGTAGTAATAGTAATAATAGTAGCAGTAATAGTAATAGTAGTAATAGTAGCAATAAAAGTAGTAGAAGTAGTAATAAAAGTAGTAGAAGTAGGTTTGAAGATTTCTCCCATAGACTTCCATTGTAAAAATTTGTTAAAAAAAGTTTTACAGTGTAAAAACTATAAAAGTTAAAAAGCTGAAAAGTAATAGCAGCAATCTCCTGAAAGAGCTGAACGTTCTGATAGTTGAACGGTTTTAATAGCATAAAGTATGAAGGAGTTGAAAGGTGTCAGAAAAGGGACGGAAGTAGAAAAATAACTAGAGAATGCAATTTCTGAAGAAATTGCGGGTGGGAATGCCACAGCTAGCTGACGCTACACTGCAATGCCTCCTTGAATCCTTGAATAATACAATGCATGAATGAATGTGAGAAATACTTGAAGGATGTTTGAAAAGCTTACGCTACACTGAAATGCTGGCTTGAAAAATACAAGGCATTAGATGTAATAGTTATAGTAGCAGAAGTAATAGAAGTAATAGTAATAGTAGTAAAAGTAACAGTAATAGTAGCAGAAGTAATAGAAGTAATAATAGTAAAAGTAAAAGTAATAGTATCAGAAGTAATAGAAGTAATAGTTGTAAAAGTAATAGTGATAAAAGTAGTCATAGTAATAGTAATAGAAACAATAGTGGCAGTAATAGTATTAAAAATAGTAATAGTAGTAGAAGTAATAGTATAGTAGTAAAAGCAATAGTAATAGTAGTAAAAGTAATAGTAATTGTAGGAGAAGTAATAGAAGTAATAGTAGTAAAAGTAATAGTAATAGTAGCAGAAGTAATAGTAGTAAAAGAAGTAGTAATAGTAAAAGTAATATAAGTAATAGTAATAGTAGCAGAAGTAATAGAAGTAATAGTAGTAAAAGTAATAGTAATAGTAGCAGAAGTAATAGAAGTAGTAGTAGTAAAAGTAATAGTAATAGCAGTAGAAGTAATAGGAGTAATAGGAGTAATAGTAGTTGTAGTAGTAGTAATAGAAACAGTAGTAGCAATAATAGTAGTAGTAATAGTATTAAAAGTAGTAGTAATAGCAATAAAAGTAATAGTAATAGAAGTAGGAGTAATAGTAATAGTAGTAAAAGTAATAGTAGTAATAGTAATAATAGTAGCAGTAATAGTAATAGTAGTAATAGTAGCAATAAAAGTAGTAGAAGTAGTAATAAAAGTAGTAGAAGTAGGTTTGAAGATTTCTCCCATAGACTTCCATTGTAAAAATTTGTTAAAAAAAGTTTTACAGTGTAAAAACTATAAAAGTTAAAAAGCTGAAAAGTAATAGCAGCAATCTCCTGAAAGAGCTGAACGTTCTGATAGTTGAACGGTTTTAATAGCATAAAGTATGAAGGAGTTGAAAGGTGTCAGAAAAGGGACGGAAGTAGAAAAATAACTAGAGAATGCAATTTCTGAAGAAATTGCGGGTGGGAATGCCACAGCTAGCTGACGCTACACTGCAATGCCTCCTTGAATCCTTGAATAATACAATGCATGAATGAATGTGAGAAATACTTGAAGGATGTTTGAAAAGCTTACGCTACACTGAAATGCTGGCTTGAAAAATACAAGGCATTAGATGTAATAGTTATAGTAGCAGAAGTAATAGAAGTAATAGTAATAGTAGTAAAAGTAACAGTAATAGTAGCAGAAGTAATAGAAGTAATAATAGTAAAAGTAAAAGTAATAGTATCAGAAGTAATAGAAGTAATAGTTGTAAAAGTAATAGTGATAAAAGTAGTCATAGTAATAGTAATAGAAACAATAGTGGCAGTAATAGTATTAAAAATAGTAATAGTAGTAGAAGTAATAGTATAGTAGTAAAAGCAATAGTAATAGTAGTAAAAGTAATAGAAGTAATAGTAATAGCAGTAATGGTAACAGTAGTATAAGGAAAAGAAGTAGTAGTAGTAAAAGCAATAGAAGTAATAGTTATAGTAGCAGAAGTAATAGAAGTAATAGTAATAGTAGTAAAAGTAATAGTAATAGTAGCAGAAGTAATAGAAGTAATAGTAGTAAAAGTAAAAGTAATAGTATCAGAAGTAATAGAAGTAATAGTTGTAAAAGTAATAGTGATAAAAGTAGTCATAGTAATAGTAATAGAAACAATAGTGGCAGTAATAGTATTAAAAATAGTAATAGTAGTAGAAGTAATAGTATAGTAGTAAAAGCAATAGTAATAGTAGTAAAAGTAATAGTAATTGTAGGAGAAGTAATAGCAGTAATAGTAATAGTAATAGTAGCAGAAGTAATAGTAAGAGTAGTGGAAATAATAGTAGTAGTTACAGTAATAGTAGTAAAAATAACAGTAGTAAAAGCAATAGCAGTAATAGCAATAGAAGTAGAAGTAATAGTAGTAGTAGTAAAAGTAACAGTAATAGTAGCAGAAGTAATAGAAGTAATAGTAGTAATAGTAATAGCAGTAATGGTAACAGTAGTATAAGGAAAAGAAGTAGTAGTAGTAAAAGCAATAGAAGTAATAGTTATAGTAGCAGAAGTAATAGAAGTAATAGTAATAGTAGTAAAAGTAATAGTAATAGTAGCAGAAGTAATAGTAGTAAAAGAAGTAGTAATAGTAAAAGTAATATAAGTAATAGTAATAGTAGCAGAAGTAATAGAAGTAATAGTAGTAAAAGTAATAGTAATAGTAGCAGAAGTAATAGAAGTAGTAGTAGTAAAAGTAATAGTAATAGTAGCAGAAGTAATAGAAGTAGTAGTAGTAAAAGTAATAGTAATAGCAGTAGAAGTAATAGGAGTAATAGTAGTAATAGTAGTTGTAGTAGTAGTAATAGAAACAGTAGTAGCAATAATAGTAGTAGTAATAGTATTAAAAGTAGTAGTAATAGCAATAAAAGTAATAGTAATAGAAGTAGGAGTAATAGTAATAGTAGTAAAAGTAATAGTAGTAATAGTAATAATAGTAGCAGTAATAGTAATAGTAGTAATAGTAGCAATAAAAGTAGTAGAAGTAGTAATAAAAGTAGTAGAAGTAGGTTTGAAGATTTCTCCCATAGACTTCCATTGTAAAAATTTGTTAAAAAAAGTTTTACAGTGTAAAAACTATAAAAGTTAAAAAGCTGAAAAGTAATAGCAGCAATCTCCTGAAAGAGCTGAACGTTCTGATAGTTGAACGGTTTTAATAGCATAAAGTATGAAGGAGTTGAAACGTGTCAAAAAAGGGACGGAAGTAGAAAAATAATAATAAAGAACAGAAGAACAATAGTGGGAATGCTATGAGCATTCCCACTAATAATAAAGAACAGAAGAACAATAGTGGGAATGCTATGAGCATTCCCACTAATTCTTCATCATGATTAATCATCGTCTACACGACAGTTACAGACACAGATAAAAACCTCAGATCTCAGGCTCCACCCACAACGCTCATCACAGATAAAGATTCTGTTACTGTTACGACCTCGTCACGTGTCCACGTTTGGTCATGGACTTCCTACGTCCACATATGACGTCCAAGGTACCCTGGGTGTGTTGTTGACGTTCTGGGACGCCGTCAGACATGAACGCCTCATTCTGAGGTAACAAGAACACAACGAGTCTGACTCTCAGATGACTAAAGAAAACACACTGATCAGATTATAATCTGAAACAGCCGAGCTTTGAGATTCATCCATTCATCAGATCACATTAGGACACAAACAGATTCTCACACTGTGTGTGTGTGTGTGTGTGTGTGTGTGTGTGTGTGTCTACACACCTGTTTGTACCATCCACCAACACTACACCCACCTCATCTACACACCTGTGTGTACTTCAAGATTATTCTTGATTATAGATTATATTCCAGTAAAGTGCTGAGTTCCTTTAACCCACTGATCCAGTGACTGTCTGAAGAACGTAACACAGTAAAATAAACATGTAGTAAATATGCAGCCTAAATATGAAGTATTAAAAGAAAGCACATGTACGTCTCACATCTGTACAGAGCTGATGATGTTTCCTTCAGTTAAACACTGAAACTAACTCTGACTCTCAGTCCAGCTCCCTGTGTGGTAATAGAGTACAGTTACTCTGCAGCACCACCTGTCAACCTGTGAGGCTACTGCAGCTGTGTATCAGTACTGTTATCAGCAGAATTAATACTGCTGTTAGTCACAGTGACAGTGACAGTGACAGTCACAGTGACAGTCACAGTAACAGTGACAGTAACAGTGACAGTGACAGTAACAGTGACAGTAACAGTCACAGTGACAGTACCAGTGACAGTAACAGTGACAGTAACAGTCACAGTGACAGTCACAGTAACAGTAACAGTAACAGTGACAGTAACAGTCACAGTGACAGTACCAGTGACAGTCACAGTCACAGTGACAGTCACAGTAACAGTAACAGTGACAGTGACAGTAACAGTGACAGTCACAGTGACAGTCACAGTGACAGTAACAGTCACAGTGACAGTCACAGTGACAGTGACAGTAACAGTGACAGTAACAGTAACAGTAACAGTCACAGTAACAGTCACAGTCACAGTGACAGTCACAGTAGCAGTAACAGTGACAGTAACAGTAACAGTAACAGTGACAGTGACAGTAACAGCGACAGTCACAGTGACAGTGACAGTCACAGTAACAGGGACAGTCACAGTAACAGTGACAGTCTCAGTAACAGTGTCAGTCAAAGTGACAGTAACAGTCACAGTGACAGTCACAGTGACAGTCACAGTGACAGTGACAGTAACAGTCACAGTCACAGTGACAGTCACAGTAACAGTCACAGGTCACAGTAACAGTAACAGTCACAGTAACAGTCACAGTCACAGTAACAGTCACATTCACAGTCACAGTCACAGTAACAGTCACAGTAACAGTGACAGTAACAGTCACAGTAACAGTGACAGTCACAGTCACAGTCACAGAAACAGTCACAGTCACAGTAACAGTCACAGTAACGGTCACAGTAACAGTAACAGTGACAGTAACAGTCACAGTCACAGAAACAGTCACAGTCACAGTCACAGTAACAGTCACAGTAACGGTCACAGTAACAGTGACAGTAACAGTCACAGTCACAGTCACAGAAACAGTCACAGTGACAGTGACAGTAACAGTCACAGTAACGGTCACAGTAACAGTCACAGTCACAGTGACAGTGACAATAACAGTCACAGTCACAGTAACTGTCACAGTGACAGTAACAGTCACAGTAACAGTGACAGTCACAGTCACAGTGACAGTCACAGTAACAGTGACAGTCACAGTAACAGTAACAGTGACAGTGACAGTAACAGTCACAGTAACAGTGAAAGTCACAGTAACAGTCACAGTCACAGTCACAGGAACAGTCACAGTAACAGTCACAGTCACAGTAACAGTCTCAGTCACAGTGACAGTAACAGTCACAGTGACAGTAACAGTAACATTCACAGTGACAGTCACAGTCACAGTGACAGTGACAGTAACACTCACAGTCACAGTCACAGTCACAGTAACAGTAACAGTCACAGTAACAGTCACAATCACAGTGAAAGTGACAGTAACAGTCACAGTGACAGTAACAGTCACAATCACAGTGAAAGTGACAGTGACAGTCACAGTGACAGTAACAGTCACAGTGACAGTAACACTCACAGTAACAGTGACAGTCACAGTGACAGTGACAGTAACAGTCACAGTAACAGTCACAGTCACAGTGAAAGTGACAGTAACAGTCACAGTCACACTAACAGTAACAGTCACAGTCACAGTGACAGTAACAGTCACAGTCACAGTGACAGTCACAGTCACAGTGACAGTGACAGTCACAGTAACAGTCACAGTCACAGTGACAGTCACAGTGACAGTAACAGTCACAGTGACAGTCACAGTAACAGTCACAATCACAGTAACAGTAAAAGTGACAGTGACAGTCACAGTAACAGTCACAGTCACAGTGACAGTCACAGTAACAGTAACATTCTTAGTGACAGTAACAGTCACAGTCACAGTGACAGTCACAGTAACCGTAACCTTCACAGTGACAGTAACAGTCACAGTAACAGTAACAGTGACAGTGACAGTAACAGTCACAGTAACAGTCACAGTCACAGTGAAAGTGACAGTAACAGTCACAGTGACAGTAACAGTAACAGTCACAGTAACAGTAACAGTAACAGGCACAGTGACAGTAACAGTCACAGTAACAGTGACAGTCACAGTCACAGTGACAGTCACAGTACCAGTAACAGTGACAGTAACAGTCACAGTAACAGTCACAGTCACAGTGAAAGTGACAGTAACAGTCACAGTGACCGTGACAGTAACAGTCACAGTAACCGTAACCTTCACAGTGACAGTAACAGTCACAGTAACAGTAACAGTCACAGTGACAGTGAAAGTCACAGTAACAGTAACAGTAACAGTCACAGTGACAGTAACAGTCACAGTGACAGTAACAGTAACAGTCACAGTAACAGTCACAGTCACAGTAACAGTAACAGTCACAGTAACAGTCACAGTAACAGTCACAGTCACAGTGACAGTAACAGTCACAGTGACAGTCACAGTGACAGTAACAGTCACAGTCACAGTAACGGTCACAGTAACAGTCACAGTCACAGTGACAGTGACAATAACAGTCACAGTCACAGTAACTGTCACAGTGACAGTAACAGTCACAGTAACAGTAACAGTCACAGTCACAGTGACAGTCACAGTAACAGTCACAGTAACAGTCACAGTCACAGTGAAAGTGACAGTAACAGTCACAGTCACACTAACAGTAACAGTCACAGTCACAGTGACAGTCACAGTCACAGTAACAGTAACAGTCACAGTCACAGTAACAGTAACAGTCACAGTCACAGTAACAGTGACAGTCACAGTAACAGTGACAGTCACAGTAACAGTCACAGTCACAGTGACAGTCACAGTGACAGTCACAGTGACAGGAACAGTCACAGTGACAGTAACAGTCACAGTGACAGTCACAGTAACAGTCACAATCACAGTAACAGTAAAAGTGACAGTGACAGTCACAGTAACAGTCACAGTCACAGTGACAGTCACAGTAACAGTAACATTCCTAGTGACAGTAACAGTCACAGTCACAGTGACAGTCACAGTAACCGTAACCTTCACAGTGACAGTAACAGTCACAGTAACAGTAACAGTGACAGTGACAGTAACAGTCACAGTGAAAGTGACAGTAACAGTCACAGTGACAGTAACAGTAACAGTCACAGTAACAGTAACAGTAACAGGCACAGTGACAGTAACAGTCACAGTAACAGTGACAGTCACAGTGACAGTCACAGTACCAGTAACAGTGACAGTAACAGTCACAGTAACAGTCACAGTCACAGTGAAAGTGACAGTAACAGTCACAGTGACCGTGACAGTAACAGTCACAGTAACCGTAACCTTCACAGTGACAGTAACAGTCACAGTAACAGTAACAGTCACAGTGACAGTAACAGTCACAGTCACAGTGAAAGTCACAGTAACAGTAACAGTAACAGTCACAGTGACAGTAACAGTCACAGTGACAGTAACAGTAACAGTCACAGTAACAGTCACAGTCACAGTAACAGTCTCAGTCACAGTAACAGTAACAGTCACAGTAACAGTCACAGTAACAGTCACAGTCACAGTGACAGTAACAGTCACAGTGACAGTCACAGTGACAGTAACATTCACAGTGACAGTAACAGTCACAGTAACCGTAACCTTCACAGTGACAGTAACAGTAACAGTCACAGTGACAGTAACAGTCACAGTAACAGTAACAGTCACAGTCACAGAAACAGTCACAGTCACAGTGAAAGTGACAGTAACAGTCACAGTAACAGTGACAGTGACAGTCACAGTGACAGTAACAGTCACAGTACCAGTAACAGTAACAGTGACAGTAACAGTCACAGTCACAGTAACAGTCACAGTGAAAGTGACAGTAACAGTTACAGTCACAGTGACAGTGACAGTAACAGTCACAGTAACCGTAACCCTCACAGTGACAGTAACAGTCACAGTAACAGTGACAGTGACAGTAACAGCCACAGTCACAGTAACAGTCACAGGCACAGTGAAAGTGACAGTGACAGTAACAGTCACAGTCACAGTAACAGTCACAGTCACAGTGACATAACAGTCACAGTCACAGTGACACTAACAGTGACAGTAACAGTCACTGTAATAGTGACAGTCACAGTGACAGTGACAGTAACAGTGACAGTGACAGTACCAGTAACAGTGACAGTAACAGTCACAGTCACAGTAACAGTCACAGTAGCAGTCACAGTCACAGTCACAGTGACAGTGACAGTAACAGTCACAATCACAGTGACAGTAACAGTGACAGTAACAGTCACAGTCACAGTAACAGTAACAGTCACAGTGACAGTAATAGTCACAGTCACAGTACCAGTCACAATAACAGTCACAGTCACAGTGACAGTGACAGTCACAGTCACAGTAACAGTCACAGTCACAGAAACAGTCACAGTAACAGTCACAGTGACAGTAACAGTAACAGTCACAGTCACAGTAACAGTCACACTTACAGTGACAGTCACAGTCACAGTCACAGTAACAGTCACACTTACAGTGACAGTCACAGTCACAGTGACAGTAACAGTCACAGTCACAGTAACAGTGACAGTGACAGTGACAGTAACAGTAACAGTCACAGTCACAGTCACAGTGACAGTGACAGTAACAGTCACAGTAACAGTCACAGTCACAGTAACAGTAACAGTCACAATGACAGTCACAGTCACAGTAACAGTCACAGTAACAGTGACAGTCACAGTCACAGTCACAGTGACAGTGACAGTAACAGTCACAGTCACAGTCACAGTAACAGTCACAGTGACAGTCACAGTCACAATCACAGTGACAGTAACAGTACCTGTGAACCTGCAGATGTGTGTTTTGGTCACTGTGTTTTGTCTGCAGGTGAACTTCGTGGTGTGTCAGCTCTGTGCTTTGCTGTCGGCCTTCTGGTTTCGCCTCTTTCTTCATCCCAGTAAAACCAGTCCCTTCATCAGACATGTGGTGGCAACTTTACTGGGACTGTACTTTGCTCTCTTCTGCTTCGGCTGGTGAGACCTGATTTAAGATCTGATCTAAGACCTGATTTAAGATCTGATGTCACAGTGAGGACTCACAGTTTGTTTTTTACTGAGGGCAAACTTCAGAGTGTTAGCACCTACATACGTTCAGTCCACACTGTTAGCATGTTAGCTTGCAGTTAGCATTCTTTGCCAGCTTTAAATCCGGAGCACAGCTGAGTGTGACGTTAATTAACACACTGTGTTGTGCAGTCACAGTATCATGAGGAGGAGTCTCAGTACCTGACTGTTCAGGTTATAACATCATACAGAGAAACAAAGTGATGACGAGAGTCTGTCTGACTGATGTTTCAACTTCCTGTGTGTCACAGGTACGCCCTTCACTTCCTGGTTCAGAGCGGACTCACCTACGGCATCATGATCCTGACCGGAGTCGAACACATGCACAAGTGAGCTTCACAGGTTCCTCCTCATCCTCACTTTTCAACATGTAACATCATGTGACATCATGTGTCATCATGTGACATCATGTGTCATCATCATGTGACATCATCATGTGACATCATGTGACATCAAGTGTCATCATCATGTGACATCATCATGTGTCATCATCATGTGGCATCATGTGACATCATCATGTGACATCATCATGTGACATCGTGTGACATCAAGTGTTATCATCATGTGACATCATCATGTGACATCATGTGACATCATGTGTCGTCATGTGTCATCATCATGTGACATCATGTGTCGTCATCATGTGGCATCATGTGACATCATCATGTGACATGTGTCATCATGTGACATGTGTCATCATGTGGCATGTAACATCACGTGTCATCATGTGTCATCATCATGTGACATCATCATGTGTCATCATGTGACATCACGTGACATCATGTGTCATCATCATGTGACATCATCATGTGATATGTAACATCATTTAACATCATGTGTCATCATGTGACATCATGTCATCATGTTTCATCATGTGACATCATGTGTCATCATGTGACATCATGTGTCATCATGTGTCAATTATGTGTCATCATGTGTCATCATGTGTAAACTACAGACCCATATCCAAGCTCTGTGTCCTGGCCAAGGTATTGGAATCTCTGGTCAGTGAACAGCTGAAGGATTTTTTAAACACCAGTGACATTTTATCTGATTTTCAATCTGGTTTTAGAAAGAAACACAGCTCAACATCAGCAGCTGTGTCTTTAATGATTTTATAGATTTTATTGATAATAAGCAGCACTGTGCAGCTCTTTTTATTGACCTGTCCAAGGCTTTTGATACAGTTGACCACACGATACTTAAACAAAGGCTAACCAGAGCAAGGCTATCTGAACAGGCAGTAAACTGGTTCAGCAACTACCTGACTGACAGAACGCAGTGTGTGCATGCTGAAGGCCTCTGGTCTGACTCCCTCACAGTGACAAAAGGGGTGCCTCAGGGGTCAGTCCTGGGGCCACTCCTTTTCATCCTTTATATCAACAATATTAATGACAGTGTTATTAATGCAAACTTTCATTTTTATGCTGATGACACTGTCATGTATTGTGCGGCACCCACACCAGAGCAAGCTCTCTCTCAGTTACAATTGGATTTTACGATTGTGCAGAGAAATTTGTATGACTTGAAACTTGTTTTGAATGCTGAAAAAGCAAAAGTAATGCTGTTTTCCAGTCTCAGATCTAAGCCTTTGACCCTGCCCTCCATTTACACCTCTGAGGGTACCCAAATTGAGTCTGTATCGCTTATAGATATCTCTGCATTTTAATAGATGATTCTCTCTCTTTTACCCCGCATATACAGCAGCTGGTAACGAGGTTAAAATTGAAACTGAGTTTTTATTTAAGAATCAATCTTGTCTTTCTTTTGAATCCAGAAAGAAACTTGTTGCTGCCACATTTCTGTCTGTGCTTGATTATGGTGATGTTTTGTACATGCACGCCTCGTCTCAGAGCTTACATGCCTCGGATACTGTGTATCATGGAGCTCTGAGGTTCATCACGAACTTAAAATCTCTTACTCATCACTGCGTCTTGTATGCACATGTAGGATGGTCCTCTTTGTCTTCACGTAGACTTAAGCATTGGCATATTCTCATTTATAAGGCGATTTTAGGTTTACTCCCTTCATGCCTTCTGATCTTCATCAGTCAAAGGAGTTCAGGATCTTATAATCTTTGGTCCCAGAATCTCCTCTTGTTGTCTGTTCCTAAGGTCCAAACTATACTGAAGCATCTGGCTGCAGATGTTTTGACAAATGATCTTGTATCCTTTAATAGTCCAGCTTGTCAATTAACTGTCTTTATTATTTGCATTTTAAGTGTTACACATGTCATGTGTTTTTGTATGTGATGCTGTTGTGATTGTAAGTAACTTCGTTAACCGTAATGCTGCCTATCTTGGCCAGGACACTCTTGAAAAAGAGATTTTTAATCTCAATGAATTTCTTTTCCTGGTTAAATAAGGGTTAAAAAAAAAGTGTCATCATCATGTGTCATCATGTGACATCATGTGATTGCTGATGTAACAGTCAGACAGTCAGATGATCAGATGGTCAACTGACAGAGCCAGTAAGAGTCCAGTGATGAAGAGGAACCTCAGGTCCTGTTTGTAGTGATGAAGATGAGTCCTCTGTAACACTGAGTATCAAAGAAACATCTTCATCATCTGATACGTTTATAACTTTATCAACGTTGACATTATGTCCAGAGACCAGACCTGTGTGTCCCTGTAAACATGTGTAACATGGAGACTGCCTCCTGGTGGACATCAGAGGAACTACATATGTTGTGTGTGTGTGTGTGTGTGTGTGTGTGTGTGTATGTGTTGTTTTCAGGTACTGCCTGGTGGTCGCTCTCAGCTACCTGAGTCTGTGTCAGATCACCAGAGTCTACGTCTTCGACTACGGCATGTACTCCGCTGACTTCACAGGGTGAGATCGCGTCTCCTTGTCCGGACTGCATCTTCCTCTGTTCTCTCTGACCCGTGTTGTCTCTGACCTTTGACCCTGTCATTGTCTCTGCAGGCCAATGATGGTGATCACACAGAAGATCACCAGCCTGGCGTTTGAGATCCACGATGGTGAGAAGATAACATGACGATGTGCAGACTTGTCTGAAGGTTCATATCTGATCACGTTCATGTGTATTTCTCTCTGTGGAACAGGAATGGCTCGAAAAGAAGAACATCTGACGGCAGGACAGAAGATTTTAGCCATCAGGTCAGTTTGTAGAGACGCAGATATACGACTTTATTACACTGTTATTTTACATATTTTGATCCTGCTCAGAGCTTCCTGCAGAGTAACGACCGCTGACAGATGTGGTCACACTGAAGTATGATGCAGCTACAGAAAGGAACTCTCCAGTAAAGTCTGAGTACAAACTGATTTCAGCTCTGATGAAACATTATACCAGGGGGTCATGATGTACAGCGTCAGTGTGTACTGGTGACATACAGTTCCCAGAATAGACACCAGTGTGGTGAGCAGGGTCTTACTGGTTCTGTGTGTGTTCAGGAGGATGCCCAGTCTGCTGGAGTACTTCAGTTACAACTGTAACTTCATGGGGATCCTGGCCGGACCCACCTGCTCCTACAACGACTACATTGCCTTCATCGAGGGAGAACCTCGTCGCCATAGAGACCAGGAGGCCGACAGGAAGTCCACCAGCAAGCTGAGGCAGAGCGAGCCCTCGCCAAATGTACGACACACAAACACTGTCAGAACTAAAACTCAAGTCAGATTCCATTAAACACCCAGACTCATTTTATATTACTGTTATTTAATGTTATCAACGTTCTGTCACATTGAACTCACTGTGAGGAATAAATGACTGAAACTAAGATTCAGCTGTGACATCTAAATATTTAACGCTGTCTCCAGCAGCTGTCTCGTCCCACAGAGAAGTCTGACAGTCGATGGTTCTCGTAGTGATGATCAGGACATTGTTAATATTCTGCATCTGATTCATATATTTATATAAACGAGATCAGACCTCCTGAAGGAACAACAACACAACACATCATCTGCATAACATCTGATTCTACAGTCTGATCAATGTCTTTACATACATGTGTCCACATGTGTCTCCTCAGACCGAGGCTGTCCGTAAGGTGTCCACCTCCTTCTTCTGCCTCCTGGTCTTCCTGTCGGTGTGTAAAGTTTTCCCCGTGGAGCGAAACATTGACGACGACTTCATCGCCAACACACCGTTCTACGCTCAGGTGGTCTACCTGTACCTGTCCATGCTGACCACCAGACCTAAGTACTACTTTGTCTGGACACTGGGTGAGTGTCTGACAACACCTGTCTCACCTGTCTCAGCTGTCTCACCTGTCCAACACCATCTCATCTCTTTCTGACCTCAGCTGACGCCATCAACAATGCTGCCGGCTTCGGCTTCAACGGCTACGATAGTGACGGCTCTCCTCGCTGGGACCTGATCTCCAACCTGAGGATCCTGAACATCGAGGTGAGGACTGTCAGCGCTCCGCCGTCAGCACTCTGCCATTCTCTTGTAAAGACTGATTCGTTAATCAGATTGTCTCTGCTCTGTTTCAGCTCGCCACCAGCTTCAAGGTTTTCCTGGACAACTGGAACATCCAGACGGCACACTGGCTCAAAAGGTCTGAACACATTACTGATAATTAGATTTATTCACAGCGAACGACAGAGCGTCGGTCAGACTGACAGCGGCCACCGACAGGAAACACTTCAGTTTCCTCTGAAGCTCTTTCATTTTGTTCTCATGCCTCGGCGCCGCTGATAGCCACGACTACAGGTGGTATGTTTTTGTTATTGTCTGTACGTCTTGTTCTCGTGAACCTGATACCTGAAGAACGCCGCACAAACGCCCACCTGGACTCAATGTATAACTGAAGAATTCATTCACTAACTCTGACCACACTTGACACAAATGTCTAACAGGATAAAATAATGAAGGTCAAAAGGTCAAAGGTCAGCTTGACTATCTCTAGTAAAACCATATATAACCTATTGTATTGAAATATGGGGACATACTTATAAAACAATCACAAAACCAATCCTCTTACTCCAAAAAAAAGCAATACGGATTATTAACAAAGCAGATTATAAGCAGCTAACCAACCAATTATTTATAAATACATACGAACTTAAATTCAAAGAACTGGTGGACTTTAAAACGGCACAGCTTATGTTCAAAATTAATAACTACATGCTGCCTGACTGTGTTCAGAAAATGTTCAAAAAAAGACAAAGTTATTACAACTTCAGAGGTTCACAAAGACTAAAATCAGAACCAACATTAAACAAAGATGTACAACTGTAACAGCGGTCAACGTGTGGAATAATCTTGAAAATTATCTAAAAATGTGTAGAACAATTTATACATTTAAAAAAATACTTAAAAGCAGGATGATCAACTTATACAAATCAGGACTATGAGCTGTGGTGTCCTCTATGTTGAAGAGCTTTTTTTTTTTCTTTTTTTCCTCTTTTTTTTGACTTTGTTAATTTGTTTATGTAAATGAAACCGTAGATTGCAATATAACCTGTTTTGTAAAAGGGTAGGCGAAATAAGCTTCAGCCTACACCTTTTCGGTCTTGAACATTTATTGAATGCCTTCTTTAGTTATTTATTCATTTGTTACTTTGAATTGCTTAATCTTGTTTTGTTTTACCCTTTGGACCTTGATCAGCTGCTGTATTTATGTGAGTTGTCAAGACTATCGCGTAATGAGTTGTTATGTTCATACCAAAGACCGAAATAAAACTAACTAACTAACTATGACATCATCATGTTTTAACGTCATATCTCAGGAACAGAAGGGGAGACATTTGGTTAGATACTGAACTGGTGACTCTAATCTTGAAACTGTGCTGATTGTCAATCAATCAATCAGTTTTATTTATAAAGCCCAATATGACAAGTCAGAATTTGCCTCAGAGGCTTTACAGCATACAACATACAACATCCCTCTGTCCCTCTGTCCCTCTGTCCTTTGGACCCTCACAGCTGATCAGGAAAAACCCTTTAACCTCAGGAAGAGCGACTGAAGGAGGGATCCCTCTTCCAGGACGGACAGACGAGCAATAGATGTTGTACAGAACAGATCTATATAATGAATTAACAGTAATCCATATGACACAATGAGACATAAGGAGAGACAGATATTATATTAATAATATGATTATATATGTATGTGACAATAATGACATGTGTATAATAGTCCAGGTATGACTAATAGTAACAGCAGCAGTGGGAGGCATCAGGCAGGACCACGGCAGCAGCACAACACCACACAGATCTTCTGTGTGTGAAGCATCCATGTTTTCACGCACATGGATGGAAACTGTCAGAGACACTGGACGGGTGGGCGGAGTTATACAACCATGGGACAGACAGGTGGGCGGGTCATATAACCATGGGACAGGCGGGTAGGCGGGGTCATATAACAATGGGACAGACGGGTGGGCGGGGTCATACAAGCATGGGACAGACAGGTGGGCGGGGTCATCCATGGGGCTGTGGTTGTAGTTGAAGTAATTTTATTTATGACAGACACAGGTCGTTGTGTCTGATGCTGTTGCAGGTGTTTCTATTCTGAATCACAGTGTTTGTTTACAATAACCTTCAGGTATAACTTCACTGCGTCACACACGTTAAATCAAACACTCCCTCCGTCAGTTTTCAGACACCTAAAAAGAAGCAGTATCAGTTTGAGTGTGGGCTGTGTTTATTTTATTTTCAGTCCTTCACCTGCTGTCAGATTTTTCTGACTGAGAAGTGAAGTCGTTATCTGAAGTCCTCAGACTGATTTAAACAGGTGGAGGCTGCTGGTTGAAAATGTTCACACACACTCACTCTGGGTTTTGTTAGTGTCTAAAACCAGTTTGGGTGCAGCCGCAGCAGGACACTGTTCAGCTTCTGTGTCTGTAGATTTGGTTCAAGACGACAGTAATGAAACAGAACAAAAAATAATGACCGCAGAATCATCAGACAGGTTCGACCACCGTGTTTAAACATGTGTCTTTAAATGTTACAGACTACAGGAATACGTTTTCTGATTTCACAGACCTCATCAGATCCACATTGATGTGACTGTTGTCAGTGTGACATCACTCTGATTCAGGCTAATGAGAGTAGATGGTTGTTTTTAATAGTTGCATCATTAACCTGACGTTCATGACATGTAGGACATGTAGACGTGCACGGTGACACCAAACTGTACCTGAACACATCCAGCTGATGATCTGTCAGTGAACGCATCATGAGGACGTCGTCCCTCTGTGAAGGTGTGCAGGTTGGTCCTCTGCTGCCCCCTGCTGGACGATCTGTAACAGGACAGGCAGTCACATCACATACAGACACTCTCAGTTCACGTGTAACAGGGACTGTGTGTGTGTATGTGTGTGTGTGTGTGTGTGTGTGTGTGGTGTGAACACCTGTTGCCGAGGGAAACAGCATTTAGTTTCTGTGGAAACGACAAACAAACTCTAAACAGCGATGAGGCGTCACAGACCCTCACGCTGTCAGCGGGGCTGTTTGTGATGTCACAGTAGAGATCTGCTGAAATAATGTGACACATTCTCCTGTCTGACCTCTGACCTCTGACCTCTGATAGGGTGTGTTACGAGCGATGTCCCTACCACCCGACAGCAGCCACCTTCATCCTGTCAGCCATGTGGCACGGAGCGTATCCAGGCTACTACCTCACCTTCCTCACCGGCATTGTCATCACGCTGGCTGCAAGAGCGGTGAGCTGCTAATTGTTAGCTGTTAGCCTGTTAGCTTCCAATACGCTAACTCACTGTCCCCGCTAACTGTTAGCCTGTTAACTTCTAATACTGCTAACTCACTGTTCCTGCTAACTGTTAGCCTGTTAGCTTCTAATATGCTAACTCACTGTCCCCGCTAACTGTTAGCCTGTTAGCTTCTAATACTGCTAACTCACTGTTCCCGCTAACTGTTAGCCTGTTAGCTTCTAATACGCTAACTCACTGTCCCCGCTAACTGTTAGCCTGTTAGCTTCTAATACTGCTAACTCACTGTTCCCGCTAACTGTTAGCCTGTTAGCTGCTAATACGCTAACTCACTGTCCCTGCTAACTGTTAGCCTGTTAACTTCTAATACGGCTAACTCACTGTTCCTGCTAACTGTTAGCCTGTTAGCTTCTAATACGGCTAACTCACTGTCCTTGCTAACTGTTAGCCTGTTAGCTTCTAGTACGGCTAACTCACTGTCCCTGCTAACTGTTAGCCTGTTAGCTTCTAATACGGCTAACTCACTGTCCTTGCTAACTGTTAGCTGTTAGCCTGTTAGCTTCTAATACGGCTAACTCACTGTCCTTGCTAACTGTTAGCCTGTTAGCTTCTAGTATGGCTAACTCACTGTCCCTGCTAACTGTCAGCCTGTTAGCTTCTAATATGGCTAACTCACTGTCCTTGCTAACTGTTAGCCTGTTAGCTTCTAGTACGGCTAACTCACTGTCCCTGCTAACTGTTAGCCTGTTAGCTTCTAGTACGGCTAACTCACTGTCCCTGCTAACTGTTAGCCTGTTAGCTTCTAATACGGCTAACTCACTGTCCTTGCTAACTGTTAGCCTGTTAGCTTCTAATACGGCTAACTCACTGTCCTTGCTAACTGTTAGCCTGTTAGCCTACTAACTAACTGACTGTTAACATTTCGTTCTCTCAGGTCAGACACAACGTTCGGCCGTACTTCCTCCAATCACCTACCCACAAACTGGTCTATGATGTCATCACGTGGGCAGCCACTCAGATCGCCATCTGCTACACAGTGGTGCCTTTTGTCCTGCTGTCCGTGGGTCCGTCTCTCAAGTTCTACAGGTCAGTGAGTCGGGTGTGACTCAGGTGTAACTCAGGTGTAAGGTAGAGGTGGTGTTGGCTCACCTGACGTGTGTCCACCTGTTCCCTCCTCCCTGCAGGTCGTGGTACTTCAGCCTCCATATTGGCTGTGTTCTGCTGGCCGTGGCGCTGCCGGTCAAACCGAGACATCTCCGCCTCAAAGAGCAGCAGAAGAACGTCGTCCAGGAGCCGGTCCAGCGCCACCTGGAGGCCACAGACAGTCAGAAGGAAAAGACCACATGAGACAGAGGACCGATCCTGGACTACATTTTATTTCCATGAACTTGTACAGGGAGACGAGGAGGTGACCTTCCTCTTGCGTCGGGGCAGAAACACGACGGTCGAGTTAAACTCTGTATTATTTGGACGAAGCGTTTCGGAAACAGGAAGTTAGAACCTGAAGTTTTTAACGGTCTGTTTGACCTGATGAAGAGTTCTCACACAGCGCTGTGACGTCCTGACGGTCAGGACAACATCTGGACTCAAACTCCACCAACACCCGTCAACATGTTCAGATCAGATGGAGCTGCAGTGATGGAGGACACACACACACACACACACACACACACACACACACACACACACACAGATATAAACTGTAACGTCACGTGGAGCAGCTGCCGCGGAGCGTCATGGCCGCCCGCTCAGTGTTGAACTGTTTTGTCAGAAACCTGCTGAACGAATGAACAGAGGGAGGAGTCAGTGACAGGATGAAGAGGGAAGTGACTGAATGAGTACATGAATGAATGCAAGCACGTTGAAGAAAAGTCCAGAACATAAAAAGACAGAGAGAATGAGTGAGTGAATGAATGGGAGCATTAAACATTCCTCTCAGACAGTCGTCCTGTTCTAACCTGTTACATCACAGCGTCTCAGTGTTCATAGACATCAGTCTGGACAAAGTGCCAATCATGACTTCACTCAGTCGCCTTATTTGATTGTTTGTTTGTTTACTCGGTGGTGTCGTGTGAGTCGGTGGTGACGAGGGCGTTGTGTTTACATTTGTAGGTATGAGTTATTTATCTGACTCCTGATGGACTGTGACTGTGAGCACCTCGTTATATTGTAGTAAATGGATTAACCCTGGAATTTGATTTAATTTAATTTAATTTAATTCGATGACGTGAAACAGACTCGGTTCCTCTCAGATTAAATAACAGCTGGAAGTGAACCATCGTCTCCGTCTGAAGCTCGTTTGATCCATCTAATGTTTGGTTCAGGTTAACTAACGCTTCAGTTCAGCAGCTGAAATAATCGGGTAAAAGAAGTGGGCGTGGCCACTGTGATGTCACCCGTTGGTTAGTGGACTCTGGTTTTAAAGGGTCATGTTGACGTGATGACCCCAGATCGGCGAATATTCTCCTGAGATTTCATGTTCCATGTTTGCAGTGATTGTTTGAACCCAAACCGTTGTCTTTTCCTGACACTAACCACGTTTCCTGGGTGCAGAACTTTGACTCCGCCCACTGCTCAGAGTTTGGTTTTACTGATTTGTCTGAGCTCCCAGGAACGGTGCTGGGCTTTGAAGCAATTTTATATAGTGGTAAAAACTGGACGTGCACCATCTGTATCATCACGTGACGCCCTGCGGACCAAAAAGACTGTTTCCTGTTGACTTCCACTGATGAACAGACGTCTGTAAATCTGTGGAGACTTTTTGTTTCACAATCAGGATTTGATCCATTCGGTCTGAAAACATCTGGATCGTTAAGAAGAACCGCACGATTAAATCATTTTATTACCATTCATATCAGTGAAGTGCTACACAGGAAGTTCAGCTGGCAGCAGTTAGTAACCTGGCCGCATTCGGCCGCCGTCAGTTTTCTGTTGGTCTGCTCGATCGCATCGTGACAGGAACGAATGAGGTCCCGCCTCCAACGCTGCATAAACGTGGAGGGGGGACTCAATTGGTTAGTCAACGCCACAGGCGGGGCGAACGCTGCTGTCAGGTGATGAGGGGTAAAAACAAAGATGGCGAGCACTAACCCAGCAGACGTGTTCATGTCTGTTGTCATGGTAACTTTAAAGTTTAAAGATGGTAGTCGGACCGATCTGATGTTTCTGCTGTCATTAATTTATGTTCTGTTTCTTTACTGATGTCTTTAATGAACCAGATCTACTGACACAAAAGCTGAACGGCGTCCTGCTGTGGACGGACCTCACAGGACAGCGGTCAGTGTTTTCACCACACTAACTGATGGAGGCAGCGACCCGTCGACCATCAGCCTCCACCATCATGGAGCCATGTGACTGCAGAGTCTCCAGTGTACGTCCCTCTGACTCTACATGACCTCTCCATCAGGAGCTCTCTGTGTTCATCAGTGTTTCAGCTGGTCAGGAGACAGAAGGATTCCACCTCTGTCTGCCTGTCTGTCTGCCTGTCTGTCTGTCTGTCTGTCTGTCTGTCTGTCTGTCTGCCCGTCTGTCTGCCCGTCTGTCTGTCTGTCTGTCTCCATCAGCACCTCCACCACTGCTCCTCTATGACCACCTTATCTGAAACATTTTAACGGGACCTGATGGAGGAGGATGATGGACGGGCTGATGGAGGAGGATGATGGACAGGCTGATGGAGGATGATGGACAGACTGATGGAGGAGGATAAGGGAGGAGGATGATGGACAGGCTGATGGAGGAGGATAAGGGAGGAGGATGATGGACAGGCTGATGGAGGAGGATGATGGACAGGCTGATGGAGGAGGATAAGGGAGGAGGATGATGGACAGGCTGATGGAGGAGGATAAGGGAGGAGGATGATGGACAGGCTGATGGAGGAGGATAAGGGAGGAGGATGATGGACAGGTTGATGGAGGAGGATGATGGACAGGCTGATGGACAGGATGTGGCGCTGCAGACGAACACAGAGGCTCCTCCGACTCACAGACGTTCATGTTGTCACAGTGAACCAGCCGCCTGTCTGTAGGTTTATATCTTTGGTTTTTGTAAATGATGTGAATAAACGTTGGATTTTTTGACACTTGACGTGGTGTGTTCATCTGTGTTTGATGTTTGGACCATCAGTGTCATCACAGTGTCATCCACGGTGCTCAGTGACAGCCAAACCTGTCCATGTCTCAATCCAAGTACGAAGTTAGATCTTCATCATGTGGTGTAGACGAGTCACCTTCATCACTGTAGCCGCTCTTCTTCACATTATAACAATAATTTAAGTTATCATGTGAAAACCTGAAATGTTTCGTGTCACAACAAGATAAATTATTTTGTTATAACATGAAAACAAAATGTGAAAAAACACGTAGTGGTAACAGGAAACAGGAAATGTTATTACCTGATACTGATCAGTGTGTTGTTTTTTTTGTGTGGTGTGGCCGCTCTGAGCTCCCGTAGCTTTGGACTTTGGCGAGGTGAAGAAACAGGAGGACCTGATTTATGACAGACGTCCTGAACTTTAAACCCTAATAAACACAGAGTGAATCAGGCCGACGCTCCGCCACACTGTTAATGAGTTATTATATTTATTTCTCAGATGATAAGCTGCTGCTGCTGATGATGATGATGATGATACACTCACTTCTCTCTGCTCATTTCAAATTAAGAGTCTGCAGTTAGGACTTAGAACCATTGAAACCAACAAGGACTGAAGTTATTATCTTTCGTTGACTGTTTTTTGGGGACTATTCAGGAAGTAGACTGTTCCCCCAACACAGAGCTGGGAAACATGTTAACATCATGATGGTTTGCAGATGTTGAATTTTGTTCTTAATACCTTACAATTAAATGTTTTTCTACGTTAACATGACGTTGGCGTGAGACTTGTGGAAGATGTTGGATTCTGTTTACTTAACACAAATTAAAACCAACAACATAGCAGCGTCGCCTGTCGTCAGTATTAGTTGATGGTAACATGTTATCCTGACATTGAATTTTGGTCACAGAACACTACAACCTAAAGTCAACCAGAGATCACCGTGGACAGACGTTGGTCACCAGTTTGGGATTAATGGACTGACTTTAATATGATCAGTGCCAAATATTTTCCTGCTTCCATCAGCTCACCTTTACACCCTTTGTCTAACTCAGTGATAAAATAAATGTGAAACTATGGTGAGCAGTTTGTCTCTATATTTTCTGTGATTTTCCAAGATAAGATGTTAAGATCACTGAAAACACAGAAACAAAATGTCAGGACTTCATGTCAAACTTCAGTTTTATATTAAACACAATGACTAACATGTTTGTAATGTTAAAACATCGTCTTGATGATAAAAAATATTCTATTATAAAAATAAATCAGAGTCCATTTTCAGAGTTGGCGTTTAAAGTTGTGTGAAGACAACAACAATAACAACTACAGTTGCCTTCAAAATAAGTTACCAGCCGCAGTCTACTCGTTGTTCAGGTGGAAATAAATTAAAATATGAGTGAGACTGAGGTGAAATAAACTCAGTGTGATATTGTCAGTGTGTTTGGAGGCGAAGAAGAACAGGTTAATGCTTATAAAGCCTGTTAAACTGGTTGAATTGTTCAGTTCAGTGAGGAGTGGCCGCTGCCTGCGCTTTTATTTTGACAACAGTGAGCGGAAGTGCAGCTGTCAGTTTGGCGGGCTTGACGCAGCGGCGCGCTCTGGTTGGCTGTTGTTCTTATCAAGATGGCTGCTGTTGTCGGGGATGGAGAGTGAGCTCCGGCTGTCATCCCAACACAGGCCCAGGAAACCGACACTAAAACACCCAGAGACCGGCACCGAGACCCGGCTGGACCCGAACCAGGACCGCCTGAACCGAACCTGATTCTCTTCTGAAGGTAAACCCGGTTATTCTCCGGTGGTTTTTACCGTCAGCATCCTCCGCTGTCATCGATTAATATTTGATTGACACTTGGATCGATCAGAATAAATCACAGTAACGGTTTAATGTGTATTTATTTAAATTAATAAAGATTTAATGTGATTATCAGACGGATGAATGAGTCCCTATTGTTCCTGTGTGAACGGGTTCATACGGTGAATGACAGAGTGAAGGTGACAGCGTTACTGCAGTGTAATAACAACAGGGACCGTTATAACACTGTGTTCATTAGAGGACACTGATGGTATGTTCATCATGTTCTTTAATGTTATTAATGTGTTCATAATGTTCATTAATATGTTCATTAATGTGTTCATAATGTTATTCATGTGTTCATAATAGCTCACAGAGCGACGCCTCGTTGTTACAGTGACCTGTTTCAGACATGAACACCGGATCGTTCATTAAATGTCTCATGTTATTGTCCATCAATTAAACTGGAGGACAGGTCACCGTGGTGCATTCACAGTCACTCTGTAATATACTGTGCTGCATTTTAACTCGTAATATATATTTGTGTAGGTTATTTTTGACATGTTTTAGGTCACACATCAGCCCGTACTGAATCAAAGTGTGAACTATTGAAAACATCTACAGGTTCAGTTTAGTCCACTAAATGTAATGTAATGAGATTAGTAACGTAACTATTTCAATTACCTCATTTAAGTAACATAACGAGAGACAAAGAGACATTCCTGCAGTCAAAAGACACAAAGCAACGGAGTCTATGTTTTATTGTTCCTTGTTCTGTAGCTCTTGATAAGTTTGAGCCTGTGTCTCTGTCGTTTTTAGAAGATCTGGTTGGCCATATTAAGCCATCAGGTTCTCCCTGTGACGCTGTCTCTCCTCGTTTCTTTAAAGAGGTTTTCCCTAGTATAGGGCAGTCGATTTTATCTATCATTAACAGCAGTCTGTCTTCTGGTGTTGTTCCTCTTAGTTTTAAACATGCAGTGGTGCAGCCCCTACTTAAGAAACCTGGCCTTGATCGCAGCGTGCTGGCCAATTTTAGGCCCATCTCCAAGCTGCCTTTTATTTCTAAAATCTTGGAGAAAGTTGTCCATGCTCAGTTAAAATCTTTTCTGGATGAGCATGATGTCCTGGAGGTCTTTCAATCCGGCTTTAAAACTCTGCATAGCACTGAGTCAGCTTTGTTAAGAGTTTTTAACGATATCCTCCTGGCCAATGACTCAGGTGACCATATAATTCTTGTTTTGTTGGACCTTACTGCAGCGTTTGACACTGTGGACCACAACACCCTAGTGGCTCGGTTACGTGACCTAGTGGGCATCTGTGGTACTGCACTGGAGTGGGTCAAATCTTATCTGGCCGACAGGAGTATGACTGTAAGCCTGGGAAATTCAGAGTCCAGCTCTGCTCCACTGTTTTATGGGGTTCCACAGGGGTCGATTTTAGGGCCCCTGCTTTTCTCTTTGTACTTACTGCCCCTGGGCTCCATCCTGAGAAAGCATGGCATTTCTTTCCATTGTTATGCTGATGACAGCCAGATATATATGCCACTGAATAAGAAAAATGCTTTCTCCCTCACACCACTTCTGTCATGTCTTGAAGACATCAAAGCCTGGATGGCCTTAAACTTTTTAAATTTCAATGAGAAAAAAACAGAAGTGATGGTGTTTGGCCCCAGTGGCCAAGTTGACTTGGGTCCTTTGGCAAACTATGAAAAGCCAATAGTCTCAAACTTGGGTTTTAAGATGGACAGTGATTTTAAATTGGATCGGCAAATTAGTTCTGTAATAAAGTCCAGCTTTTTCCAGATTAGGCAGCTGGCAAAGGTGAAGCCTTTCCTCGCACAACAGCACTTTGAAACAGTAATCCATGCCTTTATCACATCTCGGCTGGATTACTGTAATGCACTTTATTTTGGAGTCAGCCAGTCCTCCCTCGCACGTCTCCAGTTAGTGCAAAATGCAGCCGCTCGCCTCCTAACTGGAGCACGTAAGAGGGAGCACATAACTCCCATCCTGGCCTCCCTCCACTGGCTACCTGTGCACTTTAGAGTCCATTTTAAGATTCTTTTATTTGTTTTTAAATCTTTAAATGGTCTCGCCCCACCCTACCTCTCTGAGCTCCTTCATCCCTACACTCCTGCTCGGTGCCTCAGGTCAGCTGATCTGCTGCTCCTGGAGGTACCGAGGTCTAAACGGAAGCTCAGAGGGGACAGAGCTTTCTCTGTTGCGGCTCCTAAATTATGGAATGAGCTACCATTGCACATCAGACAAGCCTCCTCACTGTCCATTTTTAAAACTCGTCTTAAAACCCATTTTTATTCCCTGGCTTTCAACCCTGCATGAGACTCTGTTCTTGTTTTAGTGTTTTATGGTTTGTTTTTATTTGTTGTTTTATTGTTTTTGATTGTTTTTAAAAACAGTAAAATGATTATTTTACTGTTTATTCCTGTTTTATCTTATTTATTTTATTGTTGTTTTAATTGTTTTATGTCTCTGTTGTTTTGCCTATTTATGTACAGCACTTTGTTTCAGCTGTGGTTGTTTTTAAAGTGCTATATAAATAAAGTTGAGTTGAGTTGAGTTGAGTTGTACAGATAAACTTTTAATTGATTAAATATATTCAGATATAAACCTCTGTGATCACCAACACTTTGATTTATAACTGCAGTTACACATATTTTATTTAGGAACTGTAACTGATTACGTTACATTCATTTTGTTTTCCTTTTGGATTAGTTTATCTTTGTATTGTTTTGCTCTCGGTCAGTGTGATGCAGTTGTTGTTGTTCTTCTTCTTCTCTGTTTTAATCGGCGGCTCACAAACCAGACTGTGTCGGTTTTATCGGTGCTGTCCTCGCTCAGTCAGTGAGGCAGTTTGGCTTCATATTATTAGATATAATTTTAATGATCAGATTAATACATAATAATAAAAATGATTAAAAAGACAAACAGTTGTGAAGCTGATGGAGGAGACTGTTGCCTTGGTGACAGCAGAGCTGCAGATGAGACTTTATTGATGTCTGTGGTTTCCGTGGTGACAGTAAAGTGATCCTCTCTGGGTTTATTGAAGTGATATCAGCGGTGCAGCAGAGCCCACAGGAATGTGAACAGGCTGATCTGAGGTCAGTTCAGAGCGGGGACATTAAAGGAAGCTGCTGAGTGATGAAGGTCAGACTTCAGACTGTCTGGATCCCAAATATCACTGACACAGAGACGTGACCGACAGCAGAGGAGTCTGTCCTGAGGGGGGCGCTGCAGGACACACCATGGAGTCACTGAACACTGCATCTAATATCTGAATCATGTCTTTTTACATGAAGTCTTAACGAAGATAACAATGAACACTCGGCCCAGAGACTTGTGTCTTTAAATTTTGCACCCAATTTACACACCAGGGAATTTATAGAAATCCCGTCAGTGTGATCTTAAATCCTGTCTAAAATACAGACGCTCATCTTTCGGTTAGACTCATGAAGAAGTGTTGTATTGAGGATGTACTGTATATAGTGCAAATAGTACCATCAGTACTAGAGATGCACCGATTGCAAAATTCTTGGCCGATACCGATTTCCGGTTTTAAAGGAGGTCTGACCTGCCAAAACCGGTTTTTCCGATACCGATTTTCTATCTAAGAAATAATCATATAATAGACACCATATTTGTTTGGCTTGAGTACCCCCCTCCCAGACAACATTTTGCTTATATAACTGCAATTAAAACCACAACTAGTGGTAGGCTATATGCTATCATAACCCCCCTTTTCAAGAATAAAACATCACAAATAAGAAATAGAGTGAGAGTTTCAACAGTGCCTCCTGAGCAGATTTATTTTCAACACTGACCATAACATTCAGTCCAGTTTACAGGTCAATAACTAACTTACATTCAAACAACAACATTCAAAAACGTCCCAGCAGTTGCCTGGTACAATGTAATTTATTGACTACCCCTCCAGTACCTCTGGGTACCCCTAGGGGTACTCGTACCCCCATTTGAGAAACACTGGAATAGTTGACTTTCAATGTCACATCACATTCAATATATTGCAGGCTTTCAACAACACCTCAACTTAAGCAGCAGTTGATAAGACAAAAGAAAACTTTAACTCCATCTAAAAAAATAAAGTGCAATGAAATCTTTGTACTTGAAAATTAAAGCTGGTGCTCAAAGTAAATTGCACCACCTCTTTTAATATTTCAAAATAAAAAGTGCAGCATATAATATAGGATAAAACTAAAATATTAATACAAACAAAAGATAAAGTGCACTATATGTACTTGAAAATGAAAACTGGTTCTCAAAGTAAATTGCACCACATTTCAGGCCTTTGACCTCTCTTGACATCTCTAAATAAAAAAGTGCATCATAATATGGGATAAAAAAAACATTAATACAAACAGGTAGCTTTAGGTTGTGAACAAAGTACTCCGTCCCACTCCCAATGCAATCACTTAACCATCAATGGCAGGTTCTTCTTCACAAACAGAAGCATCTCTGCCTTCTCACCAGAAAGCCTGTTTCTTTTCTCATCTATGACATTACTAGCCAAGCTAAACAAGCGCTCACTATCGACGCTTGTACATGGAGCAGAGAGGTAGGCTTGGGCAAGCGGGGCAAGTGCAGCGTAGCGTGTTTTGTTTTCGTGCCAGTATTTCAGTACATCATTTACAGTTTCATTTTCAGATCTCTTGATGGGCAACTCGGACAGGTAACGATGTAACTGCACAGATGAAGGGCTGCCCAGCAGTTGCTCTTCCTCATTGCTAGCACTCTCCTTCAGTATCTCATCATGCACCGAAAGCAGTAGACTTGCCCTTTTGGCTGCAGGTTCCTCAGAAGGCTGATCAGGTGTGGGTCTGCTGGCACTGGTGTCCACTGTGTCCAGCATGTTCAGAAGCACCCTTTTCACTGCATCCTTTACTTCTGCTGAGAAGTAGCAGGTTTTGTATCTGTATCAACAGACAAAAAGGAATTTTATTTTTATTATATAGCCACATTAGCCAGGCAATACATAAATGTTGTGCACTCTGCACATACACAACCAGGCACTAAAAGGCCAACAAAAAATACCTTTTTTTGTTTTAATTAATTTTATGTTTTGATATACCCATGCAAACACATTAGCCTATAGCTCAGTAGCAAATGCTTATTCATTTAAGAATAGTAGTGGGCTAATAAACATTATTAACAGTAAGTTATAACTTGCCTGGGATCCAGAGGAGTGGCCACAGCGTACAGTGGATTCTTCTCGATGTCTGCAAACCTTCTCTGGACTGCTTTCAACAGCGTGGCTTTGGCAGTGCCCACACCACGGTCTGTGTCTGCTGCTCTCCCCAAAAGGCGCTTCAGTGCAGTGATTTCAGGCATGACAACTGCGGCGGTGGCTGACGAGGAGCTAATTGTCTTAGTGAGTTCCTCAAAAGGTTCAAGGATGCTCACCACATTCTCAATTAAACCCCACTGATTTGTGGTGAGTACGGCCGGGAGCTCGTGTTCTGTTGCGTATAAGCCCAGGGCACGTTTCTGTTCCAACAGCGACTGCAACATATAAAATGTGCTGTTCCACCTCGTGGGGACATCTTGTTGCAAGCGCTTCGTGGGTTGACCCAACTCCTCCTGGATAGCGTGGAGTTTTGAATAGGCTAGCGGTGAGTGTTTAAAGTGCGTGACTATTCTCCTGCCTGTTGCTACAGCGTCAGTGATAGTGCGTTGAGACTGCAGTCCCTCACTCACCGCTAACTGGAGTGTATGTGCCATACACGGGAGACTGGGGAAGTTGCCATCATCCAGTGCTTTGGTCATATTCCGAGCGTTGTCACGCAACACGACATGAACCCTCTTCTTGTCGATTTTCCACTCCGCCAACATTTTTTCAAATTTGGCTCTTAGATTGTCGGCGGTGTGGGACCCGGGGCATTCTTCACAGTGTAGAAGGACTTGGTGTAGCTCAAATTCATCATCCAGCCACTGAGCAGTCAGGCTTAACATTGACATTAAGCTCACGTTAGAAGTCCAAATGTCCGTTGTGAAACTGATCGGGGATTTAGTGGCGTCCAGCAGTTTGTGTATATGGCTTGAAATGCTCTCAAACAACTCTGGCAGCGCTGTGTCAGAAAAGTACCGCCTACTTGGTAATTTGTACCGTGGACTTTCATCAGATTTACGACGCCTTTGTCCTGTACTACGCTAAACGGCTGGTCGTCCAGTGCCATGAACTCCATTATTTTCCTAGTGGTGGCGTTGGACTTTTCAGTGTTGATGTCGAACATAGGAGCCACGGCGGAGGGTTGTTGTGGTTGCTGCGACTGTGCTGCATCCCTCCTCTTAGCAGCAGTGTCCTCCTTATATTTGCTAAACAAACCTGGGTGCTTCTTTTCCAAGTGGCGTGTTAAGTTTGTTGTTCCAAATGTCTTAGGCGTTGATCCTCCACGGCTTACTTTTGACTTGCAAGCATTACAAACAGCATGTTTTGGGTCGTCCTGGCACACAGTGAAATGAGTCCAAATCAGCGACATGTTTTCTTCCTGAGTCTTGCTAGTTTTTAGCTGTTTTGCTCTGGGCGCGTTGAGCTGCTACGCTCCGCGCATGCGGGTCAGTTTCATCGGCCGAAAACCGGAAATTACGACAGTGACCGGCCGGTCACCGGTTGGATCCGGCTGGATATAAAACCGGCTTTTTTAATCGGCGGCCGATTGATCGGTGCATCTCTAATCAGTACCAACACACAGATGGCGCCGCTCCCAAGTCTCGTCTTTACTCTGTGTTGATGTTTTTACACAGAACCAAACGATGGTGACATCCTGTGGCTCCAGTGTGTGATGTCAGACAGATTTATTCAGTCTACATGTCGATATCTTAAATCACTGCGTAGCTGTACGTATTTCTCAGTCATGATCAGTTTGAGAATTTATCATGGTTCATCTGTGAACCAGCAGGAAGTCCAACGTGAGCTGAGGTGACAGTCGGGTCAGCAGCACAACGAGCAAAAATCTGAGCATATCTTCATAAATCAATAATCATGAAAACTAAAAATTATTTCTGTTTGAAGTTCCAGTTTGATGTGACGTCTGCTGTCAGGTTAATCTCAGCGTTAAGGCGCGTGAGGCTCCGCCCCCTCCTGGGTCAGGTGGATCAGTACTCTAATAGAAATACTCTGCTACAGGTTAAACTCCTGCCGTCAACATCTTACTGAAGTAAAAGTACTGAAGTATTAACATTCAAATATTCTCAAATCACCAACAGTAAAAAATACTCTAATTATTTATTTCTGCTATTATTGGACTGTTGATACATTCATGTGTTCATGAGTTAAATGTTACAGCTGGTGAAGGTGGAGCTCAGTGTTACTGACAGTATGTTACTCTATATTCTGCTGTGTAGCTTCACCTGTAATATTATTACATTATCATCAGTTATTACTGATTATATTTCATATTAATAATCTGAATCTAACTGAAGTTATCAATGAAACGAAGCACAGTAACAAGAACAATCCCTCCCTCTGAGACATAGAAGAGTACTAGTATAAAGTACAGAAATACTCAAAGTACAAATACCTCAGACTGTACTTTAGACACAGAGGAAACAGTCAGTGACTTCCTGCTCCAGCAGTCGTGTGAATTTAAGACCCTGAAAACATGAAGCGCTCCTACATTAACATGACATGTTCATGACTTAATGAGACACAAAGGTCAGAGAGAAAACACACTCTTATTTATTTATATAAATATATTTATTTGCTTTGTTTACTATCTGCACTGACCCCTCTGTGCGTCTGTGTCCTAACACTGTCTCCTGTTTGTAGGACAGACAGACGGACAGACAGCAGACATGGACACCACCACGTCCATCAAGATGACCACACTGGCCATCCAGAACCTCTTCAGCTACGTGGAGGAGGAGAACCTGGCTGCGCTCAAAGCTCACCTGGACCGCTTCAAGGAGGTCGACGGACGCAGTGACGTACGTACACAAAAACACTTCCTGTTGTGTTTGTGCTTCTCCTGTTGTCATCCTGAAACTCTGAACATGTCTCTCATCTAAAGACCGGACCCCGATTCCTGCTGCTGCTTTATTTATTATTTATTTACAGTAAACATGGTTTGTTTGTTGTTCATACAGCTAAACATTTTATTTTTATTCAGTACATCTCCAATAGTCCTCTAATAATCCTCCAATAGTCCTCCAATAATCCTCCAACAGTCGTCCAATAGTCCTCCAATAATCTTCCAATAGTCCTCCAATAATCCTCCAATAGTCCTCCAATAATCGTCCAATAGTCCTCCAGTAGTCCTCCAATAATCCTCCAATAGTCCTCCAATAATGTCCAATAGTCCTCCAATAGTCCTCCAATAATCCTCCAATAGTCCTCCAATAATCGTCCAATAATCCTCCAATAGTCCTCCAATAACCCTCCAATAGTCGTCCAGTAGTCCTCCAATAATCTTCCAATAGTCCTCCAATAATCCTCCAATAGTCCTCCAATAGTCCTCCAATAATCCTCCAATAGTCCTCCAATAATCGTCCAATAGTCCTCCAATAGTCCTCCAATAATCGTCCAATAATCCTCCAATAGTCCTCCAATAATCGTCCAATAGTCCTCCAGTAGTCCTCCAATAATCCTCCAATAGTCCTCCAATAATCGTCCAATAGTCCTCCAATAGTCCTCCAATAATCCTCCAATAGTCCTCCAATAATCGTCCAATAGTCCTCCAATAGTCCTCCAATAATCCTCCAATAGTCCTCCAATAATCGTCCAATAGTCCTCTAATAATCCTCCAATAATCCTCCAATAATCGTCCAATAATCCTCCAATAATCCTCCAATAGTCCTCCAATAATCCTCCAATAGTCCTCCAATAGTCTTCCAATAATCCTCCAATAGTCCTCCAATAATCCTCCAATAGTCCTCCAATAGTCTTCCAATAATCCTCCAATAGTCTTCCAATAATCCTCCAATAGTCCTCCAATAATCCTCCAATAGTCCTCCAATAATCGTCCAATAGTCCTCCAATAGTCCTCCAATCATCCTCCAATAGTCCTCCAATAATCGTCCAATAGTCCTCTAATAATCCTCCAATAGTCCTCCAATAATCCTCCAATAGTCCTCCAATAGTCCTCCAATAATCCTCCAATAGTCTTCCAATAATCCTCCAATAGTCCTCCAATAATCCTCCAATAGTCCTCGAATAATCCTCCAATAGTCCTCCAATAGTCTTCCAATAATCCTCCAATAGTCCTCCAATAATCCTCCAATAGTCCTCCAGTAATCAGAGGTCTGCTGTTGTCATAAGTTTTAGCTGTGTTTAATCGACTCCATTCATCTTATTGATTTTGTATTGATGTAGTCGTCAGTCGTCCGCAGCTCTGACCATGTTGCTGGACTACAGATCTGAGAGCCTGTTAGTTCCCGCTGCTGGTTAATTTGTGATTCATGAGGAGTAAACATTGTTTGTTTGTTTGTTGTTTACCTGCATGTTGACAGAACGGACAGACTCCTCTCATGCTGGCGGCGGAGCAGGGCAGTCTGGAGATTGTCCAGGAGCTCATCAGGAGAGGAGCCAACGTCAACCTGGACGATGTGGTGAGTTTCAGTCTCTGAGCTCGGATGCTGTGGTTGCTAGGAGACAGTTAACGGCTCGTTTCCATGGTAACCCTGTCTCTCTGTGTGTTGTCAGGACTGCTGGTCGGCTCTGATCTCTGCAGCTAAAGAAGGTCATGTGGAGGTGGTGAAGGAGCTGCTGGAGAACAGCGCGTACATCGAGCACAGAGACATGGTGAGACGACAGACACTGCTAAGACTCATGGGGCATGTAGTCCACATCATGATCAGTTAACACAGTTACCCTGACAACTGTTAAGGAGATGATTAATCGACATCTGACGTGTCACTTTTCACAGGAAGAAGGAATGTTGTCATGTGATGTCATGTGATGTCACATTTACAGAATAAATGTTACAAACACATGTGATGACTGTGTGATGTCACGCTGTGTGTGTCAGGGAGGCTGGACGGCTCTGATGTGGGCGGCTTACAAAGGTCGTGTAGACGTCACCGAGCTGCTGCTGGAGCACGGAGCCAACCCCAACACTACAGGACAGGTAACACACACACACACACTCTCTCTCTGACAGTGTTCACTGAGATTAAACATCACAGGGTTATAACAGCAGGCTGTAAACCAGAACAGGTGTTCCTAATAAAGTGACCACTGTCTCCATCCGTCCGTCCGTCCGTCCCACAGCAGTACAGTGTGTACCCCATCATCTGGGCTGCAGGTCGAGGACACGCTGACATCGTCAAACTGCTGCTGCAGAATGGAGCCAAAGTCAACTGTTCTGACAAGGTGACGACCACCTGTGACATCACACAACAATAATCAAATAAACAACAGATAACAAACAATAAACAATGCTCCTGCGTGTGTGTGTGTGTGTGTGTGTGTGTGTGTGTGTGTGTGTGTGTGTAGTACGGGACCACTCCTCTCATCTGGGCGTCCAGGAAAGGACACTTTGACTGTGTGATGCACCTGCTGGAGAACGGAGCCGACGTCGACCAGGAGGGGGCGGTACGACCACACCTGTACATTATGACCTGTACACAGATACAAACATCCTGTCATGTAGAGCTGACTGATAAAGGTGAGTGTGTGTGTGTCAGAACTCGATGACGGCGCTGATCGTGGCGGTGAGGGGCGGCTACACGGAGGTGGTGAAGGAGCTGCTCAAGAGGAACCCCAACGTCAACATGACTGACAAAGACGGGAACACGGCGCTGATGATCGCCGCCAAGGAGGGCTACACCGAGATCGTCCAGGACCTGCTGGACGCCGGGACCTACGTCAACATCCCAGACCGGGTGAGCCCGTGTTACACAGCGTGACGACAGGGGCGACACGTGAGGCGTCACATGACAGAAATCTGTGTGACAGTTTGTGATGTTTTAAAAATAAATTTATCTGCTGAAGAAGAAGAATACAGAGTAACACACACAGGTGTGATCACACCGTCACCTTCACCTGACGACGACCAGCAGCATTCACGCTGTGTGTGTGTGTGTGTTACAGAGCGGTGACACGGTGCTGATCGGAGCAGTGAGGGGGGGTCATGTGGAGATAGTCAGAGCTCTGCTGCATAAATACGCCGACATCGACATCAGAGGACAGGTGAGGACCCGGTGATGATGACACGGGTGTGATGTCACTGACAGTAACAGAGGTCTCATAGCAGTGATGTAACGGGACAGTGATGATGTCAGCTGACGTCACTCTGCTGTTTCCAGGAGAATAAAACCGCTCTGTACTGGGCCGTGGAGAAAGGAAATGCCACCATGGTCAGAGACATCCTGCAGTGTAACCCCGACACTGAGACCTGCACCAAGGTGAGACCGCGTCGCACCTGACACACCTGAACACACCTGACACACCTGACACACCTGAACACACCTGACACACCTGAACACACCTGAACACACCTGACACACCTGACGGACCTGAACACACCTGACACACCTGAACACACCTGACAGACCTGACGGACCTGAACACACCTGACACACCTGACGGACCTGAACACACCTGAACACACCTGACACACCTGACGGTCCTGAACACACCTGAACACACCTCACTGTACAGATTTTTGGAAGCAGATGTTGTGACGTTGTGTTTTCTGTTTCCTGTCCCAGGACGGAGAGACTCCTCTGATCAAAGCCACTAAGATGAGGAACATTGAGATCGTGGAGCTGCTGCTGGATAAAGGAGCCAAAGTGTCGGCTGTCGACAAGGTGAGAACGATAATGATAACATCCATTAACGTGACAGAGAGCTCAGGCTGAAGTGTGTCCTTCAAAATAAAAGTAATACAGAAATATGACTTACTTCTTCATGTTGGATCAACAGTTTTACTTCCTGTTTTCTCAGAAAGGAGACACGCCCCTCCACATCGCCATCCGTGGGCGGAGTCGCCGCCTGGCTGAGCTCCTTCTCAGGAATCCCAAAGATGGCCGTCTGCTGTACCGACCCAACAAAGGCGGAGAGACGCCATACAACATCGACTGCAGCCACCAGAAGAGCATCCTGACGCAGATATTTGGAGCGCGTACGTTCACACACGCACACACGTTTCCTCAGGTCATCGATACGTTCAGGTCACAGGAAGTCGCACAGGAAGTTTAATTCAGATACAGATACAGTACAGGTTTATGTTTGTGTTCTGGCTTTAACATCAGGTGTGACTGCAGGGCAGGAAGATAAATAAACAAATAAATACAGGGCCAAATACATAAATATGTAAATAATCCAATGATGAAATAAATAAATAAATAAAATACAAAAATAACTGAGTAAACAGAGAGATAATAAATGTTCGTAGTGAAACAGCTCACAAATAAATAAGTATCTTAATGTTGTTTCTGTTTTTGTATATTTACATTTATTTATTTCTGTATTTCTCCGTCTGTACGTTAATGAGGTAGAAGTTCCTAGACTCTGCATTTATTTTTATTGATTTCAGCTTTTATTCTTTTATTTATTTATATAAGCATTTGTTCATTTATTTACATATTTATTTATACATTTATTTTTGACACTTGACACTTTTTTTAACCTTCCACAGAAATATTCAGATCCTTTTAGAAAAAGTACAAATACTGGAGCTGTGTTTTATTCGCAAAACATGATGAACATGTAAAACATGACGTGCTGTCTTCATGTTTATATTGTGACGTCTTGAGAGGCCGGGAGCTTTTCTCCTGGGGTCTTGAGGTGTGGGTGCAGGGAAGGAAGACAGCCAGGCCTTGTTTTCCAACTTAAATTTCACTGTATTGTATTACAGGACAAGGTATTCTCAGACAGTGCAACAAAACAGAAACCAAAAAAAGTCTTGAATCAAAACTGAGGTTAACTGTCTCCTTTTCCACAAAATCAAAAAAAAGGACTGCTCCTCTCTCTGTCTCAGTCCTGTCTCTTTCACACACACACACTGCACTCTCACTGGGGCAATCAGCTCATGCAGTTCAGCTGGGCCGCAACCCTTGCCCTGACTGCCCTCCTGATCATGGGCTTTGTAGTCCCTTGGTGGCTGCCATGATGGGTTGTAGTCCTTGTTGCAGCCATCTAGAGGGGATATATCTCCCCTCTATGACGCACCCTCTCATGACATCACATTTCCCCCTCCCCTGGCTTGAGGCCCCTGCAGGGGTGAAAGAGGCCCATAGGACATCTCTTCGTGACAGGGCATCAGCATTTCCATGTTTCCGGCCCGCCCTGTGAACAACAGAGAAGTTAAAGGCTTGGAGACTGAGGAACCACCTCGTTACTCGACTGTTTGTTTCTCTATTTCTTGACATCCATTGCAGAGGGGCATGGTCTGTGAGCAGTGTGAATCTACGCCCTATGAGATAATACCGAAGGGTTTCAAGGGCCCACTTAATGGCCAGACATTCTTTCTCCAGCGTTGAGTATCGTTTCTCATGGGGCAATAGCTTTCTGCTACAGTAGAGGATGGGGTGCTCTTCACCTTTCTGCACCTGAGAGAGTACCGCCCCCAGACCCACCTCTGAAGCGTCTGCCTGAACAACAAACTCCTTGTTGAAATCCGGGACGGCCAGAACGGGATGGGAACAAAGAGCCCTCTTTAGGCCGGCAAAGGCCTCTTCTGCTTTCTGTGACCATTTCACCATTCGAGGCTGCCTCTTTGTCGTCAGGTCTGTAAGAAGGGCGATAAGGGCAGAAAAGTTAGGAACAAAGCGCCTGTAGTAGTTCGCCAGGCCTACCAACGATTTCACCTGACTCTTTGATACAGGGCATGGCCAGTCTTGGATGGCCTTCAGTTTAGCATCCTGTGGTTTGATGAGCCCCCGGCCTATTGTGTATCCCAGATACTTGGTTTCACAATAGGCAAGTCTGCACTTGCGGGGATTGGCTGTGAGTCCCGCTGCACGAAGGGCCTCCAGCACCTTCTGTACCTGGGGCAGGTGACTGTCCCAGTCGGTGCTATGTATCACTATGTCGTCCAAGTAGGCTGCAGCATACTCTCTGTGTGGCCGCAGGACCCGGTCCATCAGCCGCTGAAAGGTGGCAGGGGCGCCGTGCAGGCCAAACGGTAGCTTGGTGTACTGGAAAAGCCCCTCACTTGTTGCAAAGGCGGTTTTCTCTCTGGAAGCAGGGGAGAGTGGAACTTGCCAGTATCCCTTTGTGAGGTCGAGGGTTGTGATAAAGCGAGCCATTCCTAACCGGTCTATTAGCTCATCTACCAGGGGCATTGGGTAAGCGTCAAACTCAGACACTTCATTTAGCTTTCTAAAGTCATTGCAGAAGCGCGGTGACATGTCAGGTTTGGGGACCAGCACAATTGGACTCGCCCAGGCACTATGGGATTCTCCAACATCTTTTTTATTTCCTCTCGAATTGTTGCCTTATGGGCCTCAGGCACTCGGTAGGGCCGCTGGTTGACTATTTTGCCCGGTTTGGTGCGTATATCATGCTCGATGAGATGCATGGTGCCTGGCTTGACTGAGAACACGTCTTGATTACGATCAACGAGCTCCATGCACTCTTGGTGTTGCTGGGGTGACAGGTCTGGGCCCACCAACACGTCCTCTCTTGGGGGTGCCCCGGAGTCCTTCGGGGGCAAACTACTTAACAGAACCTCGGCAGGGTGCCATTTCTTCAACAGGTTCACATGATATGTCTGTTCTGGTTTTCTCCTGCCTGGTTGCCTTACCCTGTAGTTCACTTCTCCCACTCGTTCCTTGATTTCATATGGCCCCTGTCAGGTGGCTAAAAACTTGCATTCAACCGTGGGTACCAGTACAAGAACCCAGTCCCCCGGCTGGAACTCTCGGGGTTGAGCAGGGCGGTTGTAGGACGCTTGCTGTTCCTTTTGAGCTTTTTCCATATGTTCTCTGACAATGGGGTAAATAGCGGCCACTCTGTCCTTGATGGCCTCCACATGCTCAATCACTGTGCGGTGGGGACAGGGTTGTTGCTCCCAAGCCTCTTTAGCTAGGTCAAGGAGCCCCCTGGGTTTGTGAGAATACAGCAGCTCAAAGGGCGAGAGGCCTGTTGAAGCTTGGGGTACCTCTCTTATGGCAAACAGCAGGTAGGGAAGGAGTTGGTCCCAGTTGCGCCCGTCCTTTCCAATGGCCTTCCTCAACATGGCTTTCAGGGTTTTGTTGAACCTTTCTACCAAACCATCTGTCTGTGGGTGGTATACTGAAGTTCTGAGGTGCTTGATCCTTAGGAGCGTGCACAGGCCTTTAGTGACGCGGGACATAAAGGGGGTCCCCTGATCTGTCAATATTTCTTTGGGAATCCCCACTCTACTGCACAGGAGGAACAGCTCTTTGGAGATATGCTGGGCTGTAGCTTTTCTGAGGGGTATAGCTTCAGGATAACGGGTGGCATAGTCTACCCGTACCAGAATGTATTGATGGCCCCGTGCACTTTTGGGAAGGGGTCCCACAATATCTAAGCCTATCCTTTCAAAGGGGACCTCTATAATTGGGAGTGGGATTAGGGGATTCCTAAATGAGGGCCGGGGGGCCGTTAGCTGGCATTCTGGACAGCTTCTGCAATAGTTTTCAACTTCTTTGTGGATGCCTGGCCAAAAGAACCTCTGCAAGATTCTGTCTTTTGTCTTCTCCACTCCTAGATGCGCCCCAAGCACGTGTGTATGGGCAAGCTGTAACACTGTGGGGCGGAAAGGTTTGGGCACTAGCAACTGCTCTGTCACCTCACCTTGTGTTTTTATTACCTGATATAATAGACCATTCTTCACAGCAAAATGGGGGTAAACTAGGTCACTTCCCTGCCTTTGGTCCACGCCCTCTAACACTCTGACATTTCTTAAAGCGTTTATCAATGTAGGATCGTTGAGCTGAGCTGTACCATACTGGCCTGACAGTGGCGGGGGTCCGTCCGTGGCTGGGCGGGTTTCATCACTTGATGAGGGTAGGCTGCTCCCTTGGGGCTCAGCCCCTTCCCCTTCTGAAGCAGGCCCAACATCGCTGGAGGATTCTGCAGCACCGAGGAGAGCCTTCCCTGGAGGAGAGGTATGGGTTAAACCAGCCGTAGACACATTCTTAGGTCTGCCTTGAGTGGACTGCCTCTTACCTCTTGGTCGTAATGTGTGCCTGGACCGTCTCTCTTGCACTTCCCTCCACAGTCTGTGGAATAGGGGGCAATCTCGTCCTATTAAGACTGAGACTGGCAGGGCATCCAAAACCCCTGCATTGACTTTACACATGCCTTGTGTTGTGATCATTTCCAAGGTAGTGGTAGGATACTGACGAGTGTCGCCATGGACACAAGACACTGGTCGGGTCTCGCCTTGGAGCAGGCTTGTTTCCTCAATAAGGGACTTGTGAACTAGTGTGTATTCACTCCCTGAGTCCAGCAAAGCCTCCACATCCTGGCCATATAGCTTCACAGGACACGTAAAGGCTTGGTCATCTGTGCCCCCCATCAATGAAGCATAGAGGTGTGGGGGCTGGTTGCCAGAGGATTCCGCTGTGGGCATCGGCTCATCCACTTTGTCACACTGCCGAGAAATGTGACCAAGTTCCCCACATCTGTAACATCTCCTGGTCTCCATGTCTGGGATTCGCCGTCTTTGCTCTGGCTCAGCTTGATGTGGCCCTTTTATATTCATCGGCCGGGGGGAGTTACTTTGGGTGGGTTTTGGGGGCGGTGGACGGGAGTTAGCTTGACGGCCAGAGGGAATCGGTTGCTCCCTTTTCCCCATGCGGAGCATTTCAGTAGTGGCCTGGTACTGCTCAACGGCCTCAACCAGGGCACTAGCTGTAACAGGAGCACTGTGGCTGATCACTTTCTTTGCCTCATATGGCAGGGCCCGCAGATATCGGTCCACAACAATGGCCTCAACGATGGCTGCTGCTGCGTTTTTGTCAGGATCAAGCCACTTCTTGGTGATACGAATCAGTTCATGCATCTGTGCCCGGGGGGGTTGATCACTCTTGAAATTCCAGTTATGGAACCGCTGAGCCATCCCAAACTTGGTAAGTCCTATTTGACTCAATATTTCCTCCTTCAGGACATCATAATTATTGGCCACTGTTGTATCTAAGTCTTGAAACGCCTTCTGTGACTCCCCTGACAGGAATGGGGCCAGAATGCCGACCCACTGGTCTTTAGGCCATTTTTCTCTGGTCGCCGCAGTCTCAAAGGCATGGAGATAGGCTTCGGGATCGTCGGTGGGTCCCATTTTAGGAATGAATTCACTGGCATGTACCCTGGGGTTAGTGGCTGGTGGCTCCGCTCCTTGAAGCTGCATCCTCTGTAACTTGAGTTCCTCCTCCTTTAACATATTGGCTCTTCTTTGCTCCTCCAGAAGAGCCCTGCTTGCCTCTATTTGGAGCTGGTTGCTCTGGGTCAGCAGCTTCAACATGTCCTCCATTATGTCCTCCCTGGTGCTCAGTTGTGCAAAGTGCGTAGTTAAATCATCGATGGACATTCGTTCTCACCCACCCCTCTTGCCCGCATTCTCCACCATTGTGACGTCTTGAGAGGCCGGGAGCTTTTCTCCTGGGGTCTTGAGGTGTGGGTGCAGGGAAGGAAGACAGCCAGGCCTTGTTTTCCAACTTAAATTTCACTGTATTGTATTACAGGACAAGGTATTCTCAGACAGTGCAACAAAACAGAAACCAAAAAAAGTCTTGAATCAAAACTGAGGTTAACTGTCTCCTTTTCCACAAAATCAAAAAAAAGGACTGCTCCTCTCTCTGTCTCAGTCCTGTCTCTTTCACACACACACACTGCACTCTCACTGGGGCAATCAGCTCATGCAGTTCAGCTGGGCCGCAACCCTTGCCCTGACTGCCCTCCTGATCATGGGCTTTGTAGTCCCTTGGTGGCTGCCATGATGGGTTGTAGTCCTTGTTGCAGCCATCTAGAGGGGATATATCTCCCCTCTATGACGCACCCTCTCATGACATCACAATATGTTCAATTCAATCAACTTTATTTTTCAAGCCCAATATCACAAATCAGTGTTTGCCTCAGAGGCTTTACAGCATACAACATCCCTCTGTCCTTTGGACCCTCTGTCCTCTGTCCCTCTGTCCCTCTGTCCTCTGTCCTTTGGACCCTCACAGCTGATCAGGAAAAACCCTTTAACCTCAGGAAGAGCAGCTGAGGAGGGATCCCTCTTCCAGGACGGACAGACGAGCAATAGATGTTGTACAGAACAGATCAATATAATGAATTAACAGTAATCCATATGACACAATGAGACATAAAGAGAGACAGATATTATATTAATAATATGATTATATATGTATGTGACAATAATGATATGTGTATAATAGTCCAGGTATGACTAATAGTAACAGCAGCAGTGGGAGGCATCAGGCAGGACCACGGCAGCAGCACAACACCACACACCATCCAGGCACAGCTGTGACACGAGTTAACCTGAGAGACAGTGGAGCACAAAGGCTCCGGAGAACAAGCCGAGTTAGTGACATGCAGTAGAGACGAGTTAGTGACATGCAGTAGAGCCAAGTTAGTGACATGCTGTAGAGCCGAGTTAGTGACATGCAGTAGAGCAGAGTTAGTGACATGCAGTTGAGCCGAGTTAGTGACATGCAGTAGAGCCGAGTTAGTGACATGCAGTAGAGCCAAGTTAGTGACATGCTGTAGAGCCGAGTTAGTGACATGCAGTAGAGCAGAGTTAGTGACATGCAGTAGAGACAAGTTAGTGACATGCAGTAGAGCCGAGTTAGTGACATGCTGTAGAGCCGAGTTAGTGACATGCAGTAGAGCAGAGTTAGAGACATGCAGTAGAGCAGAGTTAGAGACATGCAGTAGAGCAGAGTTAGTGACATGCTGTAGAGCAGAGTTAGTGACATGCAGTAGAGGCGAGTTAGTGACATGCAGTAGAGCAGAGTTAGTGACATGCTGTAGAGCAGAGTTAGTGACATGCTGTAGAGCAGAGTTAGAGACATGCAGTAGAGGCGAGTTAGTGACATGCGGTAGAGCAGAGTTAGTGACATGCAGTAGAGCAGAGTTAGTGACATGCAGTAGAGCAGAGTTAGTGACATGCTGTAGAGCAGAGTTAGAGACATGCAGTAGAGGCGAGTTAGTGACATGCAGTAGAGCAGAGTTAGTGACATGTAGTAGAGCAGAGTTAGTGACATGCAGTAGAGCAGAGTTAGTGACATGCTGTAAAGCAGAGTTAGTGACATGCTGTAGAGCAGAGTTAGAGACATGCAGTAGAGGCGAGTTAGTGACATGCAGTAGAGCAGAGTTAGTGACATGCAGTAGAGGCGAGTTAGTGACATGCTGTAGAGCAGAGTTAGAGACATGCAGTAGAGGCGAGTTAGTGACATGCAGTAGAGGCGAGTTAGTGACATGCAGTAGAGCAGAGTTAGTGACATGCAGTAGAGCAGAGTTAGTGACATGCTGTAGAGCAGAGTTAGAGACATGCAGTAGAGGCGAGTTAGTGACATGCAGTAGAGCAGAGTTAGTGACATGTAGTAGAGCAGAGTTAGTGACATGCAGTAGAGCAGAGTTAGTGACATGCTGTAAAGCAGAGTTAGTGACATGCTGTAGAGCAGAGTTAGAGACATGCAGTAGAGGCGAGTTAGTGACATGCAGTAGAGCAGAGTTAGTGACATGCAGTAGAGGCGAGTTAGTGACATGCTGTAGAGCAGAGTTAGAGACATGCAGTAGAGGCGAGTTAGTGACATGCAGTAGAGGCGAGTTAGTGACATGCAGTAGAGCAGAGTTAGTGACATGCTGTAGAGCAGAGTTAGTGGCATGCAGTAGAGGCAAGTTAGTGACATGTTGTAGAGCAGAGTTAGTGACATGCAGTAGAGCAGAGTTAGTGACATGCAGTAGAGCAGAGTTAGTGACATGCTGTAGAGCCGAGTTAGAGACATGCAGTAGAGGCGAGTTAGTGACATGCAGTAGAGCAGAGTTAGAGACATGCAGTAGAGGCGAGTTGGTGACATGCAGTAGAGCAGAGTTAGAGACATGCAGTAGAGCAGAGTTAGAGACATGCTGTAGAGCAGAGTTAGAGACATGCAGTAGAGCAGAGTTAGAGACATGCAGTAGAGCAGAGATAGTGACATGCAGTAGAGCAGAGTTAGTGACATGCTGTAGAGCAGAGTTAGTGACATGCAGTAGAGCCGAGTTAGTGACATGCTGTAGAGCAGAGTTAGTGACATGCAGTAGAGCAGAGTTAGTGACATGTAGTAGAGCAGAGTTAGTGACATGCAGTAGAGCAGAGTTAGAGACATGCTGTAGAGCCGAGTTAGTGACATGCAGTAGAGCAGAGTTAGAGACATGCAGTAGAGGCGAGTTGGTGACATGCAGTAGAGCCGAGTTAGTGACATGCAGTAGAGCAGAGTTAGAGACATGCAGTAGAGCAGAGTTAGAGACATGCTGTAGAGCAGAGTTAGTGACATGCAGTAGAGCCAAGTTAGTGACATGCAGTAGAGCCAAGTTAGTGACATGCAGTAGAGCAGAGTTAGAGACATGCAGTAGAGCAGAGTTAGAGACATGCAGTAGAGCAGAGTTAGTGACATGCAGTAGAGCAGAGTTAGTGACATGCAGTAGAGCAGAGTTAGAGACATGCAGTAGAGCAGAGTTAGAGACATGCTGTAGAGCAGAGTTAGTGACATGCAGTAGAGCCAAGTTAGTGACATGCAGTAGAGCAGAGTTAGAGACATGCTGTAGAGCAGAGTTAGTGACATGCAGTAGAGCCAAGTTAGTGACATGCAGTAGAGCAGAGTTAGTGACATGCAGTAGAGCAGAGTTAGAGACATGCAGTAGAGCAGAGTTAGTGACATGCAGTAGAGCAGAGTTAGAGACATGCAGTAGAGCAGAGTTAGTGACATGCTGTAGAGCAGAGTTAGTGACATGCAGTAGAGCCGAGTTAGTGACATGCTGTAGAGCAGAGTTAGTGACATGCAGTAGAGCAGAGTTAGTGACATGTAGTAGAGCAGAGTTAGTGACATGCAGTAGAGCAGAGTTAGTGACATGCTGTAGAGCCGAGTTAGTGACATGTAGTAGAGGCTGCGAGGTTTTCCAGGTCAGATGTAAAAGACTAAGGACAAGGCTTTCAAAAGATTCATAATCTAGTTTAGGTTTAGCGCTGATTAATAGACTAGAGTTAAAAATGGCTGCAACTCCCCCTCCTCGGCCGCTGCCTTGAGGAACGTGGGTATTATTATGACTGGGATGAGTGGATTCATTTAGACTAACATATTCATCTTGACACAGCCAGGTTTCAGTGAGGCTGAGTAAATCAATATGATTATCTGATATTAATTCGTTTACTAACACTGCTTTGGAAGATAACGATCTGACATTTAACAGTCCACATTTAATTCTCCTGTTTTGTCTTTCTGTCACAGAAGAGGTTTTAATTTTTATCAGGTTGTTATGTACAACTCCTCTTTGTTTGACTTAATATTTAAATAATTTAGGAGGTCGGGGGACAGACACCGTTTGTATGACACTATGGGTGGGTGACTGCTCTAGAAGCTCAGAGAAGCGTTTTACACTGCGACTCTGATTCCTGGTCTCAACCCTGTGTTGTCATGGTTTTAGATCACTAATAAACTTGTCCAGGTTTCTAGATATGAGAGCGGCTCCATCCAAAGTGGGATGAATGCCATCTCTCCTAATCAGACCAGGTTTTCCCCAAAAGGTTTTCCAATTATTAACGAAGCCCACATCGTTTGCTGGACACCACCTGGACAGCCAGCGATTGAATGATGACATGCGGCTAAACATATCATCAGTGGTCAGATTTGGCAGGGGTCCAGAGAAAACTACGGAGTCCGACATAGTTTTAGCATACTGACACACCGAGGCAACATTAATTTTAGTGACCTCCGATTGGCGTAACCGGGTGTCATTAACGCCGACGTGAATAACAATCTTACTGAATCTACGTTTAGCCTTAGCCAGCAGTTTTAATTATTTGATTCAATGTCACCCGCTCTGGCCCCAGGGATACATTTGACTATGGTCGCTGGTGTCGCTAACTTCACGTTTCTCTAAATAGAGCTGCCAATTACCAGAGTTTTCTCCTCAGCGGGTGTGTCACTGAGTGGGGAAAAATGGTTAGAAACGTGAACGGACTGGTGGTGAGCCGTGGGCTTCGGCTTGGTACTACGCTTCCCTCGGACAGTCACCCACCCTCCCAGCTGCATGGGGCTTACCGGAGGACCGCTAGCAGAGGCTATGCTAAGTGGCTCCGCGCCGGCTTCAGGGGGCTGGCTAACTACCGCAGCTACAGTGTGACTCTCCATGGTGCGGAGCCAAGCTTCTAACTCACTATGCCTCGCCTCCAACGCAGCAAATAAACTGCATTTAACACACGTACCACTGTTGCTGAAGGAGGCAGAGGAATTACTAAACATCTGGCACACCGAGCAAGAGAGTGCATGAGAGGAAGCCAGCAAGCAAAGATTAACAACAAAGTCGTTTAAAGAAGTGGAGTGAGTGATTAACAGAACTAGTGTGGGTTAAGATGTGAAGACGATGTTTAACAGCTGAAGTGAGGAGAATCAGAAAACTAGCTGGTGAGAGTTCGCTACAGCAGCAGAGAGACGCCAACACAGAAACACCGGAAATGACCCAACACGCTTACCGCAGTACGTCAGCACGTTCCACGTTAAATCATAAACAAACTGAAGCAGTTCACATCTTCTGTGTTTAATATTTAATTTAATGTTTAATCTCAGTTTGAAAGGACTGAAAGATAAAACATGTTTGTAGCTTTAAAATCAGACAGAAGAAGAGTGTGATCACACACACACACACACACACACACACACACACACACACACACCCTGAGACATGTGTCTCCACCTGCAGGTCACCTGTCCCCCACAGAGACGGACGGAGACATGTTGGGTTACGACCTGTACAGCTCTGCGCTGGCCGACATCCTGAGTGAACCCACCATGCAGCCTCCCATCTGTGTGGGTCTGTACGCACAGTGGGGCAGCGGCAAGTCCTTCCTGCTCAAGAAGCTGGAGGGTGAGTCTGCGCACACACACACACACACACACACACACACACACACACACACACACAAACACACACACACATACACACACCATGTGTTAACGTCCCTCCTCCTCCTCAGACGAGATGAAGACGTTTGCCGGGCAGCAGATCGAACCGTTGTTTCAGTTCTCCTGGCTCGTCGTCTTTCTGTCTCTGCTGCTCTGCGGCTCCGTCGCTGTCGTCCTTGGCTTCACTGTCGACCCCAAACTGGCCATGGCGGTCTCCCTCAGCCTGCTCGCTCTGCTCTACCTCTTCTTCGGTACGTCTTCACTGTCCACGCTCAGACTGAGAGAGGACAGCAGTCTTTTCTCTGTCCTAGTGCTGTATAAATAAAGTCTGGTTTGTGTAAATAAAGTTATTTTGCCCCCCCCTCGCAGTGGTGGTGTACTTTGGCGGGCGTCGGGAGGGCGAGAGCTGGAACTGGGCGTGGCTGATCAGCACCCGTCTGGCCCGTCACATCGGGTACCTGGAGCTGCTGCTGAGGCTGATGTTTGTGAACCCGCCGGAGCTGCCGGAGCAGAGTACCCGAGCTCTGCCTGTCAGGTAAACACGCCTGGCAGGACGAACACATGCAGTCAGATCAGCTGTTTGTTATCTGTCTTTACAAATAAAGTTGATTCAAATGTTATTTCCTCCGGAGAGAACACACCACGCCTCTCAGTCATGATGGTGATGATGTGATGTCATGTCTCCCCACAGGTTCCTGTTCACAGACTATAACCGGCTGTCGAGCGTCGGCGGAGAGACATCAATGGCCGAGATGATCGCCACGCTGTCTGACGCCTGCGAGAGAGAGTTCGGTTTCCTCGCCACACGCCTTTTCAGAGTGTTCAAGACCGAGGAGACGCAAGGTAACACACACACACACACACTCACACACACACACACACACACACACTCACACACACACCCACACACACTCACACACACACACACACACACACACACACATACACACACACACACCCTCACACACACACACACCCACACACACTCACACACACACACACACACACACACACACACACACACACACACACACACACACACACAGCAGCTGAACTTCCTCTGTGGTGTCAGGTAAGAGGAAGTGGAAGAAGACGTGCTGCATCCCGTCCTTCATCCTCTTCGTCTTCGTGCTGGCGTGCCTGCTGAGCGGCATGGCGCTGCTGGCCGTCTTTAAGGTGGACGGGGAGAACCGGACGGTGAACGGCGTGCTGGTGGCCATCGGCAGCGTGGTGGGTCTGGCTCTGCTGCTGAACTGCAGGACGTGGTGGCAGGTGACCGACTCGGTGCTCAACTCTCAGAGGAAGAGGCTCCACAGCGCCGCCAACAGGATGCACAAGCTGAAGAGTGAGGGCTTCATGAAGGTCTGTGACATCATCACGTGTCTATCTGCTCGCTGTCTGTCATCTGAAGTTTGATGGTGGCTCGTAACACTGACTTCCTGTCTGAAGTAAAAACATGTTTGTTTCTACACACATGACCTGCAGGTGCTGAAGACTGAGGTGGAGCTGATGGCGAGGATGGCGAAGACCATCGACGGCTTCACGCAGCATCAGACGAGGCTGGCGGTCGTCATCGACGGGCTGGATTCCTGCGAACAGGACAAAGTTCTGCAGATGCTAGACACGGTGAGACTCTGATCTGACTGTGATGACATCAGCGTCCTTAAATTATTAAAATTAAATCAGAATCATGACGAGATGAACACGTTAGTAACATGTGGTCATAAACACACACGTTCTGAAACACCTCAGTGTGTCAGCGCTGTAGATTTCACTCATCTGTGTCCGCGTGACGTCATCAGGTTCAGGTCATGTCTCTGACAGCTGCGGGGCTTTTAATGTGAAACAGCTGAGCAGGAAGTGATGCGTTAACTCGTTTTAAAAATCACCACTTATCCCACGGTTACATATGAACACATCAGACTGTAGGGACATTAAGTGGACACGTCTGTAAAGAGGACACTTGGACCCACAGAACCGTTTTCCTTCAGATATCTGGAGGTCAGGGGTCAAAGGTCAAAGGTCAGAGGACATCATCATCACCATCATCACTATAGCTTCCAAACACAGCCGTCTACACCCTCTGACAGACAGGCAGAATAACATGTTCTGTTTGGACATTAAACGCATCACGATGAACACATCAGCGCCAACACCCCTGTGTTTTGTCTTGCAGGTGCGGGTGTTGTTGACTGAGGTTATTATTACCTGTGTTTTGTCTTGCAGGTGCGGGTGTTGTTCTCCAAAGGCCCCTTCATCTCCATCTTTGCCAGCGACCCTCACATCATCATCAAGGCCATCAACCAGAACCTGAACAGCGTCCTCAGAGACTCCAACATCAACGGACACGACTACATGAGGAACATCGTCCACCTGCCCGTCTTCCTCAACAGCAGAGGACTGTCCAGCGCCAGGAAGATGTGCGCCGCCGCGCCAGCCAACGGGGACACCACCAACACTGAGGGTAACCATGACGATACACACTACACACAGTGTGTGTTGAAGTGTGACCCGCTGTGAGATGGTGTGTGTGACTGTTGTGTGTGTGTCCTGTCAGCAGGGTGGCACGAGGAGCTGGACAGGAAGCTGTCTCAGCACAGTCTGGGAGAACTCACCAAGTTTGGCAGCAAGACCACGCTCAACCGCCGGGTGAGTGTGTGAGTGTGTGTGTGAGTGTGTGTGTGCATGTGTGAGAGTGTGTGTGTTAAGTTACGCAGCAGCTCGTTTTTATCATCCAATCATTGACTGACTGACTGATGAGGTCATGTGACCTCTGCTGTGATCATGTGACCTCTGCTGTGATCATGTGACCTGTGTGTTCAGGACACGTACCGGCGGCGGCAGGTGCAGCGCTCGGTGACTCGTCAGATGTCGTTCGACCTGACGAAGCTGATGGTGACGGAGGATTGGTTCAATGACATCAGCCCGCAGACGATGAGGAGGCTCCTCAACATCATCTCCGTCACAGGTCGCACAGAGACAACACAAACAAACAAACAAACAAACAAACAAACAAACAAACAGAGCAGGATCACACTGTTGATAAAGTCTGGTTGAAGTGTAAGAGCTCACCTGAGCAGCAGGCTCCGCCTCCTCATCATCACACCTGGTTTTATCTCTGCGCACAGGTCGTCTGCTGAGAGCCAATCAGATCAGCTTTAACTGGGACCGCCTGGCGTCGTGGATCAACCTGACGGAGCAGTGGCCCTACAGGACGTCCTGGATCATCCTGTACCTGGAGGAGACCGACGGAGTCCCCGACCAGGCCACGCTCAAGACCATCTACGAGAGGTCAGAGGTCACAGCCGCCATCTTTTACAGAGGAACAGCTGATTTAATGTTTTACTGACACCAAACCTGATGATGTCATTACCCTGAAAGAAGTCATGTGACCTGGCTGAGGACAGGTGAGCCCTCAGCTGCAGTCAGACGTCACAGTTTCTTCTTCTTCTGTTGTCAGACTGTCAAAGAACATCCCCACCACCAAAGACGTGGAGCCTCTGCTGGAGATCGACGGAGACGTTCGGAGCTTTGAGGTCTTCCTGTCGTCACGGACGCCATTCCTGACAGCCAGAGACATCCGGACCTTCCTGCCCTGCACCGTCAACCTGGACCCCAAACTGAGGGAGATTATCGCAGGTAACGTTACTACCAATCGTACGACAGCTGTTACTAACTCTGCTCCAGACGGACGCAGATCGTCGCCGCTAACGTTACTAATAAAACTACGACTGTTTTTTGATCCAGACGTTCGTGCGGCCCGCGAGCAGATGAATATGGGCGGGGTCACGTACCCATCCCTCCCCCTGCAGGAGGCACAGCCCCGCCCCACCTCGATGTACAGTCAGGTATCGTCGGCGTGCTCGCCATCCGCCTCCTTCAGCGGACCCTTCAACCAGCCAGCGGGGGGCGTGGTCTCCCCGCAGCCTCACAGCAGCTACTACAGCGGCATGGCCGGACCGCAGCACCCCTTCTACAACAGGGTGAGTACAGGCCCCGCCCACTCCTGATGATGTCATACTGACAGATGAGGGCTCAGCTGCAGTTCTGAGGTTGTGACTTGTCGTCAACTCACCTGATTGGTTGATTGGTACGTAAAGTTGTGATGTCACAGTTTCTCTCCTGTGTTTTACACACTGAGTCTCTGCTGTCACCTCCGGAGTCTGATCACTGATCAATGATGATGTCATCAGTGCGAGGCGTCTGCAGTACCAGCTGTGCTCTGACCTCCTGTCGTGTCAGCAGAGATTCACTGTTATTTTTTTAATTTACTTCCTGTTTTGACGTAGAATCATCTCCATGAACATTATTTTGATTTTCTGCCCCTCCCCCTTCAGCCATATTTCCCCCATCACCTTTACCAGCTGCCACGCCCACTCATGGCCTCCACCTACCCATCACACCTCCACCCACGCCCTCCACCCAAACACTCGTTCAGCCGGGATGCCTCAGCTGCACCTGTGAGTACGACACACACCTGAAACATCACAGAGTCACAGAGTCTGTGAGCTGGCTCTGTCTCTCAGTATCAGTCAGTCCAGTTATTTCCCATCATCCCCTGCTGTCAGTCCCTGGTTCTCTCTCTTCTTCTGCTGGTGATGATGCTGGACTCCGCCTTCCTCCGCCCGTCTCTTCTTCTGTGGTTTGTGGGTTTGTGCAGCTTGGAAACTTGATTTAAATCAGTTTTCTTCTTCTGATTCTCTGAACTGAAAAACAAAAATCATTTCCACTGTTCTCAGTCGTCTGTCTCCAGGTGTCTCATTCCTCACCTGTCTGTCTGTCTGTCTGTCTGTCTGCAGTATAAGGTTTCATCTTTGAAAAGGAAGCAGGTATTGAACGCTCCCTAACTCCTTCCTTCCTTCCTTCCCTCCCTCTCTCTCAGCTCCAACATTAACTCCCTCTACCTTCCAGGTTTGGGCGGTATCTGTGTTTTCATACCTTACTGGAATTTCACCGGCGTTCACGGAGTGTGATGTCATTGCTGTGCGGCGATATCTGCCCCCCCACCAGCTGGCGACTTCGTTACGTTCATCAGGCTCAGTTTGACTCTTCAGTCTAATAACTGTACTCACATCATGTGGAGAGAGGAGAAACACTTTGTCCTTAAAAACAGAAACCAAACACACGTTAGCTTCATGATGTGTGAACTCATCGTTAACACTCTTCATTCAAACTTAACAGAACCAAACTCAAACTGTCTTCTTCAGTCTCGTTAGCTGTTTGATTCACTCTTCATCACATTGATCTTCAACTCACAGAGTCAGATGTGACAATCAGCTGTTTACAGTCCTGTAATGTTATCAACACCACCCACAGTCCAATCAGCAGCCTGATGCACCACACTGACCTCTGCTGGCTCCGGATGTTCACTACACACAGTTTATCTTCAGCCTCACTGTGGGAGGGTCAATTAAAGAGGAGCGTCATCATCATCCTCTTCTGACACTCTGTAACACTGTGATACCGCCCAAACCTGCTGCCTACTACACCTCCCAGCATGCACCTTGCCTGGACAAGCCCCTAGCTTCAGTACATTAGTCCCCCCCCCCCACACTGTCTCCTCCTGCACACTGTTAATAAAGTTAATAACAACAGTCACAACTAAGACTTACTGTCTCCTCCTCACACTGAGCACTGACCAATCACAACCAAGGGGAGGAGCCAGGGGCGGAGCATCAAGGCCTCTGCGGCTGCTCAGATCAGTTTGTTAGGGGCCAAACTGAGGGGACTCAGGGGCCACAGTCTTCATGTGGATATATACAGATAATACATGAGCTCTTGAACCAATACCTGATTAATACTTTAGTCTGAGAAATAATAACAGGATGTGATACCTGATCAATACTTTACTCTGAGAAATAATAACACTGTGTGATACCTGATCAATACTTTACTCTGAGAAATAATAACAGGATGTGATACCTGATCAATACTTTACTCTGAGAAATAATAACACTGTGTGATACCTGATCAATACTTTACTCTGAGAAATAATAACACTGTGTGATACCTGATCAATACTTTAGTCTGAGAAATAATAACACTGTGTGATACCTGATCAATACTTTACTCTGAGAAATAATAACACTGTGTGATACCTGATCAATACTTTAGTCTGAGAAATAATAACACTGTGTGATACCTGATCAATATTTTACTCTGAGAAATAATAACACTGTGATACCTGATCAATACTTTACTCTGAGAAATAATAACAGGATGTGATACCTGATCAATACTTTACTCTGGGAAATAATAACACTGTGTGATACCTGATCAATACTTTACTCTGAGAAATAATAACACTGTGTGATACCTGATCAATACTTTAGTCTGAGAAATAATAACAGGATGTGATACCTGATCAATACTTTAGTCTGAGAAATAATAACACTGTGTGATACCTGATCAATATTTTACTCTGAGAAATAATAACACTGTGTGATACCTGATCAATACTTTACTCTGAGAAATAATAACAGGATGTGATACCTGATCAATACTTAACTCTGAGAAATAATAACACTGTGATACCTGATCAATACTCTACTCTGAGAAATAATAACAGGATGTGATACCTGATCAATACTTTAGTCTGAGAAATAATAACACTGTGATACCTGATCAATACTCTACTCTGAGAAATAATAACAGGATGTGATACCTGATCAATACTTTAGTCTGAGAAATAATAACAGGATGTGATACCTGATCAATACTTTAGTCTGGGAAATAATAACACTGTGTGATACCTCATCAATACTTTAGTCTAAGAAATAATAACAGGATGTGATACCTGATCAATACTTTACTCTGAGAAATAATAACACTGTGTGATACCTGATCAATGCTTTACTCTGAGAAATAATAACAGGATGTGATACCTGATCAATACTTAACTCTGAGAAATAATAACACTGTGATACCTGATCAATACTTTACTCTGAGAAATAATAACAGGATGTGATACCTGATCAATACTTTAGTCTGAGAAATAATAACAGGATGTGATACCTGATCAATACTTTAGTCTGGGAAATAATAACACTGTGTGATACCTCATCAATACTTTAGTCTAAGAAATAATAACAGGATGTGATACCTGATCAATACTTTAGTCTGAGAAATAATAACACTGTGTGATACCTGATCAATACTTTAGTCTGAGAAATAATAACAGGATGTGAAAACTGATCAATACTGTACTTTGAGAAATAATAACACTGTGTGATACCTGATCAATACTTTAGTCTGAGAAATAATAACACTGTGTGATACCTGATCAATACTTTACTCTGAGAAATAATAACACTGTGTGATACCTGATCAATACTTTAGTCTGTGAAATAATAACACTGTGTGATACCTGATCAATACTTTAGTCTGAGAAATGATAACAGGATGTGATACCTGATCAATACTTTACTCTGAGAAATAATAACACTGTGTGATACCTGATCAATACTTTACTCTGAGAAATAATAACACTGTGTGATACCTGATCAATACTTTAGTCTGAGAAATAATAACACTGTGATACCTGATCAATACTTTACTCTGAGAAATAATAACAGGATGTGATACCTGATCAATACTTTACTCTGGGAAATAATAACACTGTGTGATACCTGATCAATACTTTACTCTGAGAAACAATAACACTGTGTGATACCTGATCAATACTTTAGTCTGAGAAACAATAACACTGTGTGATACCTGATCAATACTTTAGTCTGAGAAATAATAACACTGTGTGATACCTGATCAATACTTTACTCTGAGAAATAATAACAGGATGTGATACCTGATCAATACTTAACTCTGGGAAATAATAACACTGTGTGATACCTGATCAATACTTTAGTCTGAGAAATAATAACAGGATGTGATACCTGATCAATACTTTAGTCTGAGAAATAATAACAGGATGTGATACCTGATCAATACTTTACTCTGAGAAATAATAACAGGATGTGATACCTGATCAATACTTTACTCTGGGAAATAATAACACTGTGTGATACCTGATCAATACTTTACTCTGAGAAACAATAACACTGTGTGATGCCTGATCAATACTTTAGTCTGAGAAACAATAACACTGTGTGATACCTGATCAATACTTTAGTCTGAGAAATAATAACACTGTGTGATACCTGATCAATACTTTACTCTGAGAAATAATAACAGGATGTGATACCTGATCAATACTTAACTCTGGGAAATAATAACACTGTGTGATACCTGATCAATACTTTAGTCTGAGAAATAATAACAGGATGTGATACCTGATCAATACTTTAGTCTGAGAAATAATAACAGGATGTGATACCTGATCAATACTTTACTCTGAGAAATAATAACAGGATGTGATACCTGATCAATACTTTACTCTGAGAAACAATAACACTGTGTGATACCTGATCAATACTTTAGTCTGAGAAATAATAACAGGATGTGATACCTGATCAATACTTTGGTCTGAGAAATAATAACAGGATGTGATACCTGATCAATACTTTAGTCTGAGAAATAATAACACTGTGTGATACCTGATCAATACTTTAGTCTGAGAAATAATAACACTGTGATACCTGATCAATACTTTAGTCTGAGAAATAATAACAGGATGTGATACCTGATCAATACTTTACTCTGAGAAATAATAACAGGATGTGATACCTGATCAATACTTTAGTCTGGGAAATAATAACACTGTGTGATACCTGATCAATACTTTAGTCTGAGAAATAATAACACTGTGATACCTGATCAATACTTTACTCTGAGAAATAATAACACTGTGTGATACCTGATCAATACTTTAGTCTGAGAAATAATAACACTGTGTGATACCTGATCAATACTTAAGTCTGAGAAATAATAACACTGTGTGATACCTGATCAATACTTTACTCTGAGAAATAATAACAGGATGTGATACCTGATCAATACTTTACTCTGGGAAATAATAACACTGTGTGATACCTGATCAATACTTAAGTCTGAGAAATAATAACACTGTGATACCTGATCAATACTTTACTCTGAGAAATAATAACAGGATGTGATACCTGATCAATACTTTACTCTGGGAAATAATAACACTGTGTGATACCTGATCAATACTTTAGTCTGAGAAATAATAACACTGTGATACCTGATCAATACTTTACTCTGAGAAATAATAACAGGATGTGATACCTGATCAATACTTTAGTCTGGGAAATAATAACACTGTGTGATACCTGATCAATACTTTAGTCTGAGAAATAATAACAGGATGTGATACCTGATCAATACTTTAGTCTGGGAAATAATAACACTGTGATACCTGATCAATACTTTACTCTGAGAAATAATAACAGGATGTGATACCTGATCAATACTTCACTCTGGGAAATAATAACACTGTGTGATACCTGATCAATACTTTAGTCTGAGAAATAATAACAGGATGTGATACCTGATCAATACTTTAGTCTGAGCAATAATAACACTGTGTGATACCTGATCAATATTTTACTCTGAGAAATAATAACACTGTGATACCTGATCAATACTTTACTCTGAGAAATAATAACAGGATGTGATACCTGATCAATACTTTACTCTGGGAAATAATAACACTGTGTGATACCTGATCAATACTTTACTCTGAGAAATAATAACACTGTGTGATACCTGATCAATACTTTAGTCTGAGAAATAATAACAGGATGTGATACCTGATCAATACTTTAGTCTGAGAAATAATAACACTGTGTGATACCTGATCAATATTTTACTCTGAGAAATAATAACACTGTGTGATACCTGATCAATACTTTACTCTGAGAAATAATAACAGGATGTGACACCTGATCAATACTTAACTCTGAGAAATAATAACACTGTGATACCTGATCAATACTCTACTCTGAGAAATAATAACAGGATGTGATACCTGATCAATACTTTAGTCTGGGAAATAATAACACTGTGTGATACCTCATCAATACTTTAGTCTAAGAAATAATAACAGGATGTGATACCTGATCAATACTTTACTCTGAGAAATAATAACACTGTGTGATACCTGATCAATACTTTAGTCTGAGAAATAATAACACTGTGTGATACCTGATCAATACTTTAGTCTGAGAAATAATAACAGGATGTGATAACTGATCAATACTGTACTTTGAGAAATAATAACACTGTGTGATACCTGATCAATACTTTAGTCTGAGAAATAATAACACCATGATACCTGATCAATACTTTACTCTGAGAAATAATAACACTGTGTGATACCTGATCAATACTTTAGTCTGTGAAATAATAACACTGTGTGATACCTGATCAATACTTTAGTCTGAGAAATGATAACAGGATGTGATACCTGATCAATACTTTACTCTGAGAAATAATAACACTGTGTGATACCTGATCAATACTTTACTCTGAGAAATAATAACACTGTGTGATACCTGATCAATACTTTACTCTGAGAAATAATAACACTGTGTGATACCTGATCAATACTTTACTCTGGGAAATAATAACACTGTGTGATACCTGATCAATACTTTACTCTGAGAAACAATAACACTGTGTGATACCTGATCAATACTTTAGTCTGAGAAACAATAACACTGTGTGATACCTGATCAATACTTTACTCTGAGAAATAATAACAGGATGTGATACCTGATCAATACTTTAGTCTGAGAAATAATAACAGGATGTGATACCTGATCAATACTTTACTCTGAGAAATAATAACAGGATGTGATACCTGATCAATACTTTACTCTGAGAAACAATAACACTGTGTGATACCTGATCAATACTTTAGTCTGAGAAATAATAACAGGATGTGATACCTGATCAATACTTTGGTCTGAGAAATAATAACAGGATGTGATACCTGATCAATACTTTAGTCTGAGAAATAATAACACTGTGTGATACCTGATCAATACTTTAGTCTGAGAAATAATAACACTGTGATACCTGATCAATACTTTACTCTGAGAAATAATAACAGGATGTGATACCTGATCAATACTTTAGTCTGGGAAATAATAACACTGTGTGATACCTGATCAATACTTTAGTCTGAGAAATAATAACACTGTGTGATACCTGATCAATACTTAAGTCTGAGAAATAATAACACTGTGTGATACCTGATCAATACTTTACTCTGAGAAATAATAACAGGATGTGATACCTGATCAATACTTTACTCTGGGAAATAATAACACTGTGTGATACCTGATCAATACTTAAGTCTGAGAAATAATAACACTGTGATACCTGATCAATACTTTACTCTGAGAAATAATAACAGGATGTGATACCTGATCAATACTTTACTCTGGGAAATAATAAAACTGTGATACCTGATCAATACTTTACTCTGAGAAATAATAACAGGATGTGATACCTGATCAATACTTTAGTCTGGGAAATAATAACACTGTGTGATACCTGATCAATACTTTAGTCTGAGAAATAATAACACTGTGATACCTGATCAATACTTTACTCTGAGAAATAATAACAGGATGTGATACCTGATCAATACTTTAGTCTGGGAAATAATAACACTGTGTGATACCTGATCAATACTTTACTCTGAGAAATAATAACAGGATGTGATACCTGATCAATACTTTAGTCTGGGAAATAATAACACTGTGATACCTGATCAATACTTTACTCTGAGAAATAATAACAGGATGTGATACCTGATCAATACTTTAGTCTGGGAAATAATAAAACTGTGTGATACCTGATCAATACTTTAGTCTGAGAAATAATAACAGGATGTGATACCTGATCAATACTTTAGTCTGAGAAATAATAACACTGTGTGATACCTGATCAATACTTTAGTCTGAGAAATAATAACAGGATGTGAAAACTGATCAATACTGTACTTTGAGAAATAATAACACTGTGTGATACCTGATCAATACTTTAGTCTGAGAAATAATAACACTGTGTGATACCTGATCAATACTTTACTCTGAGAAATAATAACACTGTGTGATACCTGATCAATACTTTAGTCTGTGAAATAATAACACTGTGTGATACCTGATCAATACTTTAGTCTGAGAAATGATAACAGGATGTGATACCTGATCAATACTTTACTCTGAGAAATAATAACACTGTGTGATACCTGATCAATACTTTACTCTGAGAAATAATAACACTGTGTGATACCTGATCAATACTTTAGTCTGAGAAATAATAACACTGTGATACCTGATCAATACTTTACTCTGAGAAATAATAACAGGATGTGATACCTGATCAATACTTTACTCTGGGAAATAATAACACTGTGTGATACCTGATCAATACTTTACTCTGAGAAACAATAACACTGTGTGATACCTGATCAATACTTTAGTCTGAGAAACAATAACACTGTGTGATACCTGATCAATACTTTAGTCTGAGAAATAATAACACTGTGTGATACCTGATCAATACTTTACTCTGAGAAATAATAACAGGATGTGATACCTGATCAATACTTAACTCTGGGAAATAATAACACTGTGTGATACCTGATCAATACTTTAGTCTGAGAAATAATAACAGGATGTGATACCTGATCAATACTTTAGTCTGAGAAATAATAACAGGATGTGATACCTGATCAATACTTTACTCTGAGAAATAATAACAGGATGTGATACCTGATCAATACTTTACTCTGGGAAATAATAACACTGTGTGATACCTGATCAATACTTTACTCTGAGAAACAATAACACTGTGTGATGCCTGATCAATACTTTAGTCTGAGAAACAATAACACTGTGTGATACCTGATCAATACTTTAGTCTGAGAAATAATAACACTGTGTGATACCTGATCAATACTTTACTCTGAGAAATAATAACAGGATGTGATACCTGATCAATACTTAACTCTGGGAAATAATAACACTGTGTGATACCTGATCAATACTTTAGTCTGAGAAATAATAACAGGATGTGATACCTGATCAATACTTTACTCTGAGAAATAATAACAGGATGTGATACCTGATCAATACTTTACTCTGAGAAACAATAACACTGTGTGATACCTGATCAATACTTTAGTCTGAGAAATAATAACAGGATGTGATACCTGATCAATACTTTGGTCTGAGAAATAATAACAGGATGTGATACCTGATCAATACTTTAGTCTGAGAAATAATAACACTGTGTGATACCTGATCAATACTTTAGTCTGAGAAATAATAACACTGTGATACCTGATCAATACTTTAGTCTGAGAAATAATAACAGGATGTGATACCTGATCAATACTTTACTCTGAGAAATAATAACAGGATGTGATACCTGATCAATACTTTAGTCTGGGAAATAATAACACTGTGTGATACCTGATCAATACTTTAGTCTGAGAAATAATAACACTGTGATACCTGATCAATACTTTACTCTGAGAAATAATAACACTGTGTGATACCTGATCAATACTTTAGTCTGAGAAATAATAACACTGTGTGATACCTGATCAATACTTAAGTCTGAGAAATAATAACACTGTGTGATACCTGATCAATACTTTACTCTGAGAAATAATAACAGGATGTGATACCTGATCAATACTTTACTCTGGGAAATAATAACACTGTGTGATACCTGATCAATACTTAAGTCTGAGAAATAATAACACTGTGATACCTGATCAATACTTTACTCTGAGAAATAATAACAGGATGTGATACCTGATCAATACTTTACTCTGGGAAATAATAACACTGTGTGATACCTGATCAATACTTTAGTCTGAGAAATAATAACACTGTGATACCTGATCAATACTTTACTCTGAGAAATAATAACAGGATGTGATACCTGATCAATACTTTAGTCTGGGAAATAATAACACTGTGTGATACCTGATCAATACTTTAGTCTGAGAAATAATAACAGGATGTGATACCTGATCAATACTTTAGTCTGGGAAATAATAACACTGTGATACCTGATCAATACTTTACTCTGAGAAATAATAACAGGATGTGATACCTGATCAATACTTCACTCTGGGAAATAATAACACTGTGTGATACCTGATCAATACTTTAGTCTGAGAAATAATAACAGGATGTGATACCTGATCAATACTTTAGTCTGAGCAATAATAACACTGTGTGATACCTGATCAATATTTTACTCTGAGAAATAATAACACTGTGATACCTGATCAATACTTTACTCTGAGAAATAATAACAGGATGTGATACCTGATCAATACTTTACTCTGGGAAATAATAACACTGTGTGATACCTGATCAATACTTTACTCTGAGAAATAATAACACTGTGTGATACCTGATCAATACTTTAGTCTGAGAAATAATAACAGGATGTGATACCTGATCAATACTTTAGTCTGAGAAATAATAACACTGTGTGATACCTGATCAATATTTTACTCTGAGAAATAATAACACTGTGTGATACCTGATCAATACTTTACTCTGAGAAATAATAACAGGATGTGACACCTGATCAATACTTAACTCTGAGAAATAATAACACTGTGATACCTGATCAATACTCTACTCTGAGAAATAATAACAGGATGTGATACCTGATCAATACTTTAGTCTGGGAAATAATAACACTGTGTGATACCTCATCAATACTTTAGTCTAAGAAATAATAACAGGATGTGATACCTGATCAATACTTTACTCTGAGAAATAATAACACTGTGTGATACCTGATCAATACTTTAGTCTGAGAAATAATAACACTGTGTGATACCTGATCAATACTTTAGTCTGAGAAATAATAACAGGATGTGATAACTGATCAATACTGTACTTTGAGAAATAATAACACTGTGTGATACCTGATCAATACTTTAGTCTGAGAAATAATAACACCATGATACCTGATCAATACTTTACTCTGAGAAATAATAACACTGTGTGATACCTGATCAATACTTTAGTCTGTGAAATAATAACACTGTGTGATACCTGATCAATACTTTAGTCTGAGAAATGATAACAGGATGTGATACCTGATCAATACTTTACTCTGAGAAATAATAACACTGTGTGATACCTGATCAATACTTTACTCTGAGAAATAATAACACTGTGTGATACCTGATCAATACTTTACTCTGAGAAATAATAACACTGTGTGATACCTGATCAATACTTTAGTCTGAGAAATAATAACACTGTGATACCTGATCAATACTTTACTCTGAGAAATAATAACAGGATGTGATACCTGATCAATACTTTACTCTGGGAAATAATAACACTGTGTGATACCTGATCAATACTTTACTCTGAGAAACAATAACACTGTGTGATACCTGATCAATACTTTAGTCTGAGAAACAATAACACTGTGTGATACCTGATCAATACTTTACTCTGAGAAATAATAACAGGATGTGATACCTGATCAATACTTTACTCTGAGAAATAATAACAGGATGTGATACCTGATCAATACTTTACTCTGAGAAACAATAACACTGTGTGATACCTGATCAATACTTTAGTCTGAGAAATAATAACAGGATGTGATACCTGATCAATACTTTGGTCTGAGAAATAATAACAGGATGTGATACCTGATCAATACTTTAGTCTGAGAAATAATAACACTGTGTGATACCTGATCAATACTTTAGTCTGAGAAATACTAACACTGTGATACCTGATCAATACTTTACTCTGAGAAATAATAACAGGATGTGATACCTGATCAATACTTTAGTCTGGGAAATAATAACACTGTGTGATACCTGATCAATACTTTAGTCTGGGAAATAATAACACTGTGTGATACCTGATCAATACTTTAGTCTGAGAAATAATAACACTGTGTGATACCTGATCAATACTTAAGTCTGAGAAATAATAACACTGTGTGATACCTGATCAATACTTTACTCTGAGAAATAATAACAGGATGTGATACCTGATCAATACTTTACTCTGGGAAATAATAACACTGTGTGATACCTGATCAATACTTAAGTCTGAGAAATAATAACACTGTGATACCTGATCAATACTTTACTCTGAAAAATAATAACAGGATGTGATACCTGATCAATACTTTACTCTGGGAAATAATAAAACTGTGATACCTGATCAATACTTTACTCTGAGAAATAATAACAGGATGTGATACCTGATCAATACTTTAGTCTGGGAAATAATAACACTGTGTGATACCTGATCAATACTTTAGTCTGAGAAATAATAACACTGTGATACCTGATCAATACTTTACTCTGTGAAATAATAACACTGTGTGATACCTGATCAATACTTTAGTCTGAGAAATAATAACACTGTGTGATACCTGATCAATACTTAAGTCTGAGAAATAATAACACTGTGTGATACCTGATCAATACTTTACTCTGAGAAATAATAACAGGATGTGATACCTGATCAATACTTTACTCTGGGAAATAATAACACTGTGTGATACCTGATCAATACTTAAGTCTGAGAAATAATAACACTGTGATACCTGATCAATACTTTACTCTGAGAAATAATAACAGGATGTGATACCTGATCAATACTTTACTCTGGGAAATAATAACACTGTGTGATACCTGATCAATACTTTAGTCTGAGAAATAATAACACTGTGATACCTGATCAATACTTTACTCTGAGAAATAATAACAGGATGTGATACCTGATCAATACTTTAGTCTGGGAAATAATAACACTGTGTGATACCTGATCAATACTTTAGTCTGAGAAATAATAACAGGATGTGATACCTGATCAATACTTTAGTCTGGGAAATAATAACACTGTGATACCTGATCAATACTTTACTCTGAGAAATAATAACAGGATGTGATACCTGATCAATACTTCACTCTGGGAAATAATAACACTGTGTGATACCTGATCAATACTTTAGTCTGAGAAATAATAACAGGATGTGATACCTGATCAATACTTTAGTCTGAGCAATAATAACACTGTGTGATACCTGATCAATATTTTACTCTGAGAAATAATAACACTGTGATACCTGATCAATACTTTACTCTGAGAAATAATAACAGGATGTGATACCTGATCAATACTTTACTCTGGGAAATAATAACACTGTGTGATACCTGATCAATACTTTACTCTGAGAAATAATAACACTGTGTGATACCTGATCAATACTTTAGTCTGAGAAATAATAACAGGATGTGATACCTGATCAATACTTTAGTCTGAGAAATAATAACACTGTGTGATACCTGATCAATATTTTACTCTGAGAAATAATAAGACTGTGTGATACCTGATCAATACTTTACTCTGAGAAATAATAACAGGATGTGATACCTGATCAATACTTAACTCTGAGAAATAATAACACTGTGATACCTGATCAATACTCTACTCTGAGAAATAATAACAGGATGTGATACCTGATCAATACTTTAGTCTGGGAAATAATAACACTGTGTGATACCTCATCAATACTTTAGTCTAAGAAATAATAACAGGATGTGATACCTGATCAATACTTTACTCTGAGAAATAATAACACTGTGTGATACCTGATCAATACTTTAGTCTGAGAAATAATAACACTGTGTGATACCTGATCAATACTTTAGTCTGAGAAATAATAACAGGATGTGATAACTGATCAATACTGTACTTTGAGAAATAATAACACTGTGTGATACCTGATCAATACTTTAGTCTGAGAAATAATAACACCATGATACCTGATCAATACTTTACTCTGAGAAATAATAACACTGTGTGATACCTGATCAATACTTTAGTCTGTGAAATAATAACACTGTGTGATACCTGATCAATACTTTAGTCTGAGAAATGATAACAGGATGTGATACCTGATCAATACTTTACTCTGAGAAATAATAACACTGTGTGATACCTGATCAATACTTTACTCTGAGAAATAATAACACTGTGTGATACCTGATCAATACTTTAATCTGAGAAATAATAACACTGTGATACCTGATCAATACTTTACTCTGAGAAATAATAACAGGATGTGATACCTGATCAATACTTTACTCTGGGAAATAATAACACTGTGTGATACCTGATCAATACTTTACTCTGAGAAACAATAACACTGTGTGATACCTGATCAATACTTTAGTCTGAGAAACAATAACACTGTGTGATACCTGATCAATACTTTACTCTGAGAAATAATAACAGGATGTGATACCTGATCAATACTTTAGTCTGAGAAATAATAACACTGTGTGATACCTGATCAATACTTTAGTCTGAGAAATAATAACACTGTGATACCTGATCAATACTTTACTCTGAGAAATAATAACAGGATGTGATACCTGATCAATACTTTAGTCTGGGAAATAATAACACTGTGTGATACCTGATCAATACTTTAGTCTGGGAAATAATAACACTGTGTGATACCTGATCAATACTTTAGTCTGAGAAATAATAACACTGTGTGATACCTGATCAATACTTAAGTCTGAGAAATAATAACACTGTGTGATACCTGATCAATACTTTACTCTGAGAAATAATAACAGGATGTGATACCTGATCAATACTTTACTCTGGGAAATAATAACACTGTGTGATACCTGATCAATACTTAAGTCTGAGAAATAATAACACTGTGATACCTGATCAATACTTTACTCTGAGAAATAATAACAGGATGTGATACCTGATCAATACTTTACTCTGGGAAATAATAAAACTGTGATACCTGATCAATACTTTACTCTGAGAAATAATAACAGGATGTGATACCTGATCAATACTTTAGTCTGGGAAATAATAACACTGTGTGATACCTGATCAATACTTTAGTCTGAGAAATAATAACACTGTGATACCTGATCAATACTTTACTCTGAGAAATAATAACAGGATGTGATACCTGATCAATACTTTAGTCTGGGAAATAATAACACTGTGTGATACCTGATCAATACTTTAGTCTGAGAAATAATAACAGGATGTGATACCTGATCAATACTTTAGTCTGGGAAATAATAACACTGTGATACCTGATCAATACTTTACTCTGAGAAATAATAACAGGATGTGATACCTGATCAATACTTTAGTCTGGGAAATAATAAAACTGTGTGATACCTGATCAATACTTTAGTCTGAGAAATAATAACAGGATGTGATACCTGATCAATACTTTAGTCTGAGCAATAATAACACTGTGTGATACCTGATCAATACTTTACTCTGAGAAATAATAACACTGTGATACCTGATCAATACTTTACTCTGAGAAATAATAACAGGATGTGATACCTGATCAATACTTTACTCTGAGAAATAATAACACTGTGTGATACCTGATCAATACTTTAGTCTGAGAAATAATAACACTGTGTGATACCTGATCAATACTTTAGTCTGAGAAATAATAACACTGTGATACCTGATCAATACTTTAGTCTGAGAAATAATAACAGGATGTGATACCTGATCAATACTTTAGTCTGGGAAATAATAACACTGTGATACCTGATCAATACTTTAGTCTGGGAAATAATAACACTGTGTGATACCTGATCAATACTTTAGTCTGAGAAACAATAACACTGTGTGATACCTAATCAATACTTTAGTCTGAGAAATAATAACACTGTGTGATACCTGATCAATACTTTAGTCTGAGAAATAATAACAGGATGTGATACCTGATCAATACTTTGGTCTGAGAAATAATAACACTGTGATACCTGATCAATACTTTAGTCTGAGAAATAATAACACTGTGTGATACCTGATCAATACTTTACTCTGAGAAATAATAACAGGATGTGATACCTGATCAATACTTTAGTCTGGGAAATAATAACACTGTGTGATACCTGATCAATACTTTGGTCTGAGAAACAATAACACTGTGTGATACCTGATCAATACTTTAGTCTGAGAAATAATAACAGGATGTGATACCTGATCAATACTTTGGTCTGAGAAATAATAACACTGTGATACCTGATCAATACTTTACTTTGAGAAATAATAACACTGTGTGATACCTGATCAATACTTTAGTCTGAGAAATAATAACACTGTGTGATACCTGATCAATACTTAAGTCTGAGAAATAATAACACTGTGTGATACCTGATCAATACTTTAGTCTGAGAAATAATAACACTGTGTGATACCTGATCAATACTTTAGTCTGAGAAATAATAACAGGATGTGATACCTGATCAATACTTTACTCTGGGAAATAATAACACTGTGTGATACCTGATCAATACTTTAGTCTGAGAAATAATAACAGGATGTGATACCTGATCAATACTTTGGTCTGAGAAATAATAACACTGTGATACCTGATCAATACTTTACTCTGAGAAATAATAACAGGATGTGATACCTGATCAATACTTTAGTCTGGGAAATAATAACACTGTGTGATACCTGATCAATACTTTGGTCTGAGAAACAATAACACTGTGTGATACCTGATCAATACTTTAGTCTGAGAAATAATAACACTGTGTGATACCTGATCAATACTTTAGTCTGAGAAATAATAACAGGATGTGATACCTGATCAATACTTTGGTCTGAGAAATAATAACACTGTGATACCTGATCAATACTTTACTTTGAGAAATAATAACACTGTGTGATACCTGATCAATACTTTAGTCTGAGAAATAATAACACTGTGTGATACCTGATCAATACTTAAGTCTGAGAAATAATAACACTGTGTGATACCTGATCAATACTTTAGTCTGAGAAATAATAACACTGTGTGATACCTGATCAATACTTTAGTCTGAGAAATAATAACAGGATGTGATACCTGATCAATACTTTACTCTGGGAAATAATAACACTGTGTGATACCTGATCAATACTTTAGTCTGAGAAATAATAACAGGATGTGATACCTGATCAATACTTTGGTCTGGGAAATAATAACACTGTGTGATACCTGATCAATACTTTACTCTGAGAAATAATAACACTGTGTGATACCTGATCAATACTTTAGTCTGAGAAATAATAACACTGTGATACCTGATCAATACTTTACTCTGAGAAATAATAACAGGATGTGATACCTGATCAATACTTTACTCTGAGAAATAATAACACTGTGTGATACCTGATCAATACTTTAGTCTGAGAAATAATAACACTGTGTGATACCTGATCAATACTTTAGTCTGAGAAATAATAACACTGTGATACCTGATCAATACTTTACTCTGAGAAATAATAACAGGATGTGATACCTGATCAATACTTTAGTCTGGGAAATAATAACACTGTGATACCTGATCAATACTTTAGTCTGGGAAATAATAACACTGTGTGATACCTGATCAATACTTTAGTCTGAGAAACAATAACACTGTGTGATACCTGATCAATACTTTAGTCTGAGAAATAATAACACTGTGTGATACCTGATCAATACTTTAGTCTGAGAAATAATAACAGGATGTGATACCTGATCAATACTTTGGTCTGAGAAATAATAACACTGTGATACCTGATCAATACTTTACTTTGAGAAATAATAACACTGTGTGATACCTGATCAATACTTTAGTCTGAGAAATAATAACACTGTGTGATACCTGATCAATACTTTACTCTGAGAAATAATAACACTGTGTGATACCTGATCAATACTTTACTCTGAGAAATAATAACAGGATGTGATACCTGATCAATACTTTAGTCTGGGAAATAATAACACTGTGTGATACCTGATCAATACTTTAGTCTGAGAAACAATAACACTGTGTGATACCTGATCAATACTTTAGTCTGAGAAATAATAACACTGTGTGATACCTGATCAATACTTTAGTCTGAGAAATAATAACAGGATGTGATACCTGATCAATACTTTGGTCTGAGAAATAATAACACTGTGATACCTGATCAATACTTTACTTTGAGAAATAATAACACTGTGTGATACCTGATCAATACTTTAGTCTGAGAAATAATAACACTGTGTGATACCTGATCAATACTTTACTCTGAGAAATAATAACACTGTGTGATACCTGATCAATACTTTAGTCTGAGAAATAATAACACTGTGTGATACCTGATCAATACTTTAGTCTGAGAAATAATAACAGGATGTGATACCTGATCAATACTTTACTCTGAGAAATAATAACACTGTGTGATACCTGATCAATACTTTAGTCTGAGAAATAATAACAGGATGTGATACCTGATCAATACTTTGTTCTGAGAAATAATAACACTGTGATACCTGATCAATACTTTACTTTGAGAAATAATAACACTGTGTGATACCTGATCAATACTTTACTCTGAGAAATAATAACACTGTGTGATACCTGATCAATACTTTACTCTGAGAAATAATAACACTGTGTGATACCTGATCAATACTTTACTCTGAGAAATAATAACACTGTGTGATACCTGATCAATACTTTAGTCTGAGAAATAATAACACTGTGTGATACCTGATCAATACTTTACTCTGAGAAATAATAACACTGTGTGATACCTGATCAATACTTTACTCTGAGAAATAATAACACTGTGTGATACCTGATCAATACTTTAGTCTGAGAAATAATAACACTGTGATACCTGATCAATACTTTACTCTGAGAAATAATAACAGGATGTGATACCTGATCAATACTTTACTCTGGGAAATAATAACACTGTGTGATACCTGATCAATACTTTACTCTGAGAAACAATAACACTGTGTGATACCTGATCAATACTTTAGTCTGAGAAACAATAACACTGTGTGATACCTGATCAATACTTTACTCTGAGAAATAATAACAGGATGTGATACCTGATCAATACTTTACTCTGAGAAATAATAACAGGATGTGATACCTGATCAATACTTTACTCTGAGAAACAATAACACTGTGTGATACCTGATCAATACTTTAGTCTGAGAAATAATAACAGGATGTGATACCTGATCAATACTTTGGTCTGAGAAATAATAACAGGATGTGATACCTGATCAATACTTTAGTCTGAGAAATAATAACACTGTGTGATACCTGATCAATACTTTAGTCTGAGAAATACTAACACTGTGATACCTGATCAATACTTTACTCTGAGAAATAATAACAGGATGTGATACCTGATCAATACTTTAGTCTGGGAAATAATAACACTGTGTGATACCTGATCAATACTTTAGTCTGGGAAATAATAACACTGTGTGATACCTGATCAATACTTTAGTCTGAGAAATAATAACACTGTGTGATACCTGATCAATACTTAAGTCTGAGAAATAATAACACTGTGTGATACCTGATCAATACTTTACTCTGAGAAATAATAACAGGATGTGATACCTGATCAATACTTTACTCTGGGAAATAATAACACTGTGTGATACCTGATCAATACTTAAGTCTGAGAAATAATAACACTGTGATACCTGATCAATACTTTACTCTGAAAAATAATAACAGGATGTGATACCTGATCAATACTTTACTCTGGGAAATAATAAAACTGTGATACCTGATCAATACTTTACTCTGAGAAATAATAACAGGATGTGATACCTGATCAATACTTTAGTCTGGGAAATAATAACACTGTGTGATACCTGATCAATACTTTAGTCTGAGAAATAATAACACTGTGATACCTGATCAATACTTTACTCTGTGAAATAATAACACTGTGTGATACCTGATCAATACTTTAGTCTGAGAAATAATAACACTGTGTGATACCTGATCAATACTTAAGTCTGAGAAATAATAACACTGTGTGATACCTGATCAATACTTTACTCTGAGAAATAATAACAGGATGTGATACCTGATCAATACTTTACTCTGGGAAATAATAACACTGTGTGATACCTGATCAATACTTAAGTCTGAGAAATAATAACACTGTGATACCTGATCAATACTTTACTCTGAGAAATAATAACAGGATGTGATACCTGATCAATACTTTACTCTGGGAAATAATAACACTGTGTGATACCTGATCAATACTTTAGTCTGAGAAATAATAACACTGTGATACCTGATCAATACTTTACTCTGAGAAATAATAACAGGATGTGATACCTGATCAATACTTTAGTCTGGGAAATAATAACACTGTGTGATACCTGATCAATACTTTAGTCTGAGAAATAATAACAGGATGTGATACCTGATCAATACTTTAGTCTGGGAAATAATAACACTGTGATACCTGATCAATACTTTACTCTGAGAAATAATAACAGGATGTGATACCTGATCAATACTTCACTCTGGGAAATAATAACACTGTGTGATACCTGATCAATACTTTAGTCTGAGAAATAATAACAGGATGTGATACCTGATCAATACTTTAGTCTGAGCAATAATAACACTGTGTGATACCTGATCAATATTTTACTCTGAGAAATAATAACACTGTGATACCTGATCAATACTTTACTCTGAGAAATAATAACAGGATGTGATACCTGATCAATACTTTACTCTGGGAAATAATAACACTGTGTGATACCTGATCAATACTTTACTCTGAGAAATAATAACACTGTGTGATACCTGATCAATACTTTAGTCTGAGAAATAATAACAGGATGTGATACCTGATCAATACTTTAGTCTGAGAAATAATAACACTGTGTGATACCTGATCAATATTTTACTCTGAGAAATAATAAGACTGTGTGATACCTGATCAATACTTTACTCTGAGAAATAATAACAGGATGTGATACCTGATCAATACTTAACTCTGAGAAATAATAACACTGTGATACCTGATCAATACTCTACTCTGAGAAATAATAACAGGATGTGATACCTGATCAATACTTTAGTCTGGGAAATAATAACACTGTGTGATACCTCATCAATACTTTAGTCTAAGAAATAATAACAGGATGTGATACCTGATCAATACTTTACTCTGAGAAATAATAACACTGTGTGATACCTGATCAATACTTTAGTCTGAGAAATAATAACACTGTGTGATACCTGATCAATACTTTAGTCTGAGAAATAATAACAGGATGTGATAACTGATCAATACTGTACTTTGAGAAATAATAACACTGTGTGATACCTGATCAATACTTTAGTCTGAGAAATAATAACACCATGATACCTGATCAATACTTTACTCTGAGAAATAATAACACTGTGTGATACCTGATCAATACTTTAGTCTGTGAAATAATAACACTGTGTGATACCTGATCAATACTTTAGTCTGAGAAATGATAACAGGATGTGATACCTGATCAATACTTTACTCTGAGAAATAATAACACTGTGTGATACCTGATCAATACTTTACTCTGAGAAATAATAACACTGTGTGATACCTGATCAATACTTTAATCTGAGAAATAATAACACTGTGATACCTGATCAATACTTTACTCTGAGAAATAATAACAGGATGTGATACCTGATCAATACTTTACTCTGGGAAATAATAACACTGTGTGATACCTGATCAATACTTTACTCTGAGAAACAATAACACTGTGTGATACCTGATCAATACTTTAGTCTGAGAAACAATAACACTGTGTGATACCTGATCAATACTTTACTCTGAGAAATAATAACAGGATGTGATACCTGATCAATACTTTAGTCTGAGAAATAATAACACTGTGTGATACCTGATCAATACTTTAGTCTGAGAAATAATAACACTGTGATACCTGATCAATACTTTACTCTGAGAAATAATAACAGGATGTGATACCTGATCAATACTTTAGTCTGGGAAATAATAACACTGTGTGATACCTGATCAATACTTTAGTCTGGGAAATAATAACACTGTGTGATACCTGATCAATACTTTAGTCTGAGAAATAATAACACTGTGTGATACCTGATCAATACTTAAGTCTGAGAAATAATAACACTGTGTGATACCTGATCAATACTTTACTCTGAGAAATAATAACAGGATGTGATACCTGATCAATACTTTACTCTGGGAAATAATAACACTGTGTGATACCTGATCAATACTTAAGTCTGAGAAATAATAACACTGTGATACCTGATCAATACTTTACTCTGAGAAATAATAACAGGATGTGATACCTGATCAATACTTTACTCTGGGAAATAATAAAACTGTGATACCTGATCAATACTTTACTCTGAGAAATAATAACAGGATGTGATACCTGATCAATACTTTAGTCTGGGAAATAATAACACTGTGTGATACCTGATCAATACTTTAGTCTGAGAAATAATAACACTGTGATACCTGATCAATACTTTACTCTGAGAAATAATAACAGGATGTGATACCTGATCAATACTTTAGTCTGGGAAATAATAACACTGTGTGATACCTGATCAATACTTTAGTCTGAGAAATAATAACAGGATGTGATACCTGATCAATACTTTAGTCTGGGAAATAATAACACTGTGATACCTGATCAATACTTTACTCTGAGAAATAATAACAGGATGTGATACCTGATCAATACTTTAGTCTGGGAAATAATAAAACTGTGTGATACCTGATCAATACTTTAGTCTGAGAAATAATAACAGGATGTGATACCTGATCAATACTTTAGTCTGAGCAATAATAACACTGTGTGATACCTGATCAATACTTTACTCTGAGAAATAATAACACTGTGATACCTGATCAATACTTTACTCTGAGAAATAATAACAGGATGTGATACCTGATCAATACTTTACTCTGAGAAATAATAACACTGTGTGATACCTGATCAATACTTTAGTCTGAGAAATAATAACACTGTGTGATACCTGATCAATACTTTAGTCTGAGAAATAATAACACTGTGATACCTGATCAATACTTTAGTCTGAGAAATAATAACAGGATGTGATACCTGATCAATACTTTAGTCTGGGAAATAATAACACTGTGATACCTGATCAATACTTTAGTCTGGGAAATAATAACACTGTGTGATACCTGATCAATACTTTAGTCTGAGAAACAATAACACTGTGTGATACCTAATCAATACTTTAGTCTGAGAAATAATAACACTGTGTGATACCTGATCAATACTTTAGTCTGAGAAATAATAACAGGATGTGATACCTGATCAATACTTTGGTCTGAGAAATAATAACACTGTGATACCTGATCAATACTTTAGTCTGAGAAATAATAACACTGTGTGATACCTGATCAATACTTTACTCTGAGAAATAATAACAGGATGTGATACCTGATCAATACTTTAGTCTGGGAAATAATAACACTGTGTGATACCTGATCAATACTTTGGTCTGAGAAACAATAACACTGTGTGATACCTGATCAATACTTTAGTCTGAGAAATAATAACAGGATGTGATACCTGATCAATACTTTGGTCTGAGAAATAATAACACTGTGATACCTGATCAATACTTTACTTTGAGAAATAATAACACTGTGTGATACCTGATCAATACTTTAGTCTGAGAAATAATAACACTGTGTGATACCTGATCAATACTTAAGTCTGAGAAATAATAACACTGTGTGATACCTGATCAATACTTTAGTCTGAGAAATAATAACACTGTGTGATACCTGATCAATACTTTAGTCTGAGAAATAATAACAGGATGTGATACCTGATCAATACTTTACTCTGGGAAATAATAACACTGTGTGATACCTGATCAATACTTTAGTCTGAGAAATAATAACAGGATGTGATACCTGATCAATACTTTGGTCTGAGAAATAATAACACTGTGATACCTGATCAATACTTTACTCTGAGAAATAATAACAGGATGTGATACCTGATCAATACTTTAGTCTGGGAAATAATAACACTGTGTGATACCTGATCAATACTTTGGTCTGAGAAACAATAACACTGTGTGATACCTGATCAATACTTTAGTCTGAGAAATAATAACACTGTGTGATACCTGATCAATACTTTAGTCTGAGAAATAATAACAGGATGTGATACCTGATCAATACTTTGGTCTGAGAAATAATAACACTGTGATACCTGATCAATACTTTACTTTGAGAAATAATAACACTGTGTGATACCTGATCAATACTTTAGTCTGAGAAATAATAACACTGTGTGATACCTGATCAATACTTAAGTCTGAGAAATAATAACACTGTGTGATACCTGATCAATACTTTAGTCTGAGAAATAATAACACTGTGTGATACCTGATCAATACTTTAGTCTGAGAAATAATAACAGGATGTGATACCTGATCAATACTTTACTCTGGGAAATAATAACACTGTGTGATACCTGATCAATACTTTAGTCTGAGAAATAATAACAGGATGTGATACCTGATCAATACTTTGGTCTGGGAAATAATAACACTGTGTGATACCTGATCAATACTTTACTCTGAGAAATAATAACACTGTGTGATACCTGATCAATACTTTAGTCTGAGAAATAATAACACTGTGATACCTGATCAATACTTTACTCTGAGAAATAATAACAGGATGTGATACCTGATCAATACTTTACTCTGAGAAATAATAACACTGTGTGATACCTGATCAATACTTTAGTCTGAGAAATAATAACACTGTGTGATACCTGATCAATACTTTAGTCTGAGAAATAATAACACTGTGATACCTGATCAATACTTTACTCTGAGAAATAATAACAGGATGTGATACCTGATCAATACTTTAGTCTGGGAAATAATAACACTGTGATACCTGATCAATACTTTAGTCTGGGAAATAATAACACTGTGTGATACCTGATCAATACTTTAGTCTGAGAAACAATAACACTGTGTGATACCTGATCAATACTTTAGTCTGAGAAATAATAACACTGTGTGATACCTGATCAATACTTTAGTCTGAGAAATAATAACAGGATGTGATACCTGATCAATACTTTGGTCTGAGAAATAATAACACTGTGATACCTGATCAATACTTTACTTTGAGAAATAATAACACTGTGTGATACCTGATCAATACTTTAGTCTGAGAAATAATAACACTGTGTGATACCTGATCAATACTTTACTCTGAGAAATAATAACACTGTGTGATACCTGATCAATACTTTACTCTGAGAAATAATAACAGGATGTGATACCTGATCAATACTTTAGTCTGGGAAATAATAACACTGTGTGATACCTGATCAATACTTTAGTCTGAGAAACAATAACACTGTGTGATACCTGATCAATACTTTAGTCTGAGAAATAATAACACTGTGTGATACCTGATCAATACTTTAGTCTGAGAAATAATAACAGGATGTGATACCTGATCAATACTTTGGTCTGAGAAATAATAACACTGTGATACCTGATCAATACTTTACTTTGAGAAATAATAACACTGTGTGATACCTGATCAATACTTTAGTCTGAGAAATAATAACACTGTGTGATACCTGATCAATACTTTACTCTGAGAAATAATAACACTGTGTGATACCTGATCAATACTTTAGTCTGAGAAATAATAACACTGTGTGATACCTGATCAATACTTTAGTCTGAGAAATAATAACAGGATGTGATACCTGATCAATACTTTACTCTGAGAAATAATAACACTGTGTGATACCTGATCAATACTTTAGTCTGAGAAATAATAACAGGATGTGATACCTGATCAATACTTTGTTCTGAGAAATAATAACACTGTGATACCTGATCAATACTTTACTTTGAGAAATAATAACACTGTGTGATACCTGATCAATACTTTACTCTGAGAAATAATAACACTGTGTGATACCTGATCAATACTTTACTCTGAGAAATAATAACACTGTGTGATACCTGATCAATACTTTACTCTGAGAAATAATAACACTGTGTGATACCTGATCAATACTTTAGTCTGAGAAATAATAACACTGTGTGATACCTGATCAATACTTTAGTCTGAGAAATAATAACACTGTGTGATACCTGATCAATACTTTAGTCTGAGAAATAATAACACTGTGTGATACCTGATCAATACTTTAGTCTGAGAAATAATAACACTGTGTGATACCTGATCAATACTTTAGTCTGAGAAATAATAACACTGTGTGATACCAGGGGGGTATTCCATCAAAGTCTCAAATGATAGAGGCGTTTAAGTGATTAAGCCTCGTTTGAATTAGCGTCAGCTTCCACCTCAGGCTGAAGCCGTTCCACTAACACATTTCAGCCGCACCTCATCAGCGTTAACTTCAGCCAGGCTCATCAAATCTTTCATTAGGCGCGCGCACAGGGTGCATGAGAAGCCCAGAATATGTGATTGTCGAAAACGCGATCATGTCGAAAAAAGACAAGAAAACTAGGGCTGATTTCTTCAACAGCGCGGAGCAACAGCTCCTTGTGGAGCTTTACTAAGAGTATAGAAACACAGTTACCAGAAAAGGAAATACTGTTGCTACTGTCAAGGCAAGAGATATGGCGTGGCAGAAGATTGACGACCGCTTAAATACATAAGTTAACTTTTACATCAGTGTTTAATGTCTTATGTTTAGACTGTGTTGATCATATACAGTATGTCCTGTCAGTAGTGGAGAGGAATTACCGCTGTCATTAACGTGGGAGACCCGTGTTTGAGGTTCAATACCTGCACAGTATTACTTAATGGAAATTAAATTCTGCAAGGAAATTTTATTTGGTTTACAATTTGTTTTTAAATGTGTAGTGTACTTTGCACCAACTAATATGCCAAATAGTGTTATCTCTGCACAGGAGTGGTGTCAACAATGTTAAACACACGGCTGTGCAGGTGTTACTCCAATCATATGGACAAGTGTTAATGTGAGGCCCAGCTGATGTTCAAAGTTCTGTAGGCTACAAAGTTATGATGAATAATTGTCGGCTAAATGGCATTACATTTCACATACGTGTAATGTGTGACAAATGTAAGCTATAGGCTGTTGGTGAAAACATTAAAATAATCGCTGCAACATAATTTGATGTAGTGAATGATGCCATAATCTGAGTTCGAACCCCAGATGCCCGCATACCAATCGGGAGATGACACCACTCTGCTGCTACTGGCAATTTTGCTCACTGAGGAGAAGAATTTTAGTATTTCAAGATATCATCATGACAACGACACTTTTTTTTCAATCCTTGGGAATTTGACGAAACTAACCCAAAATGTGCAGTGAATTCATTTTTGCTGAAGTTGTTAACTTCGTTTTCGGACAACACGGATAACCAAGCGAAAAGTGTGAGGAACTGTTTGTCTGAGACTCTGTTTACTACAGGTACATATTCTTTGTAACACCGATTCATTAAGCCTGATAGTTAACCTGCCACGGAGCAGTTTAGTTCAGGAGCATATGTTACCCCAGTAACTCAGCTGAGGTTTCTGTTAGCGAGAGTCATGGAACCAAACTCTCTCTAAAACTAGCGCGGCTTATTAGCCTGGATTTGCGGTTAGCTGGTTTGATGGAATACCCCCCTGATCAATACTTTACTCTGAGAAATAATAACAATAATAAGGTGAGGTGAGGAGAGGTGAGGTGAGGAGAGGTGAGGAGAGGTGAGGCGAGGAGAGGTGAGGTGAGGAGAGGTGAGGTGAGCAGAGGTGAGGTGAGGAGAGGAGAGAAGAGAAGAGATGAGGTGAGGAGAGGTGAGGTGGGGTGAGGAGAGGTGAGGTGAGGAGAGGTGAGGAGAGGAGAGGTGAGGTGAGCAGAGGTGAGGAGAGGAGAGGTGAGGAGAGGAGAGAAGAGATGAGGAGAGGAGAGGTGAGGAGAGGAGAGAAGAGATGAGGTGAGGAGAGGTGAGGTGAGGAGAGGTGAGGAGAGAAGAGATGAGGTGAGGAGAGGTGAGGTGAGCAGAGGTGAGGTGAGGAGAGGAGAGGAGAGGTGAGGTGAGCAGAGGTGAGGTGAGGAGAGGTGAGGTGAGGTGAGCAGAGGTGAGGTGAGGAGAGGTGGGGTGAGGAGAGGTGAGGTGAGCAGAGGTGAGGTGAGGAGAGGTGAGGTGGGGTGAGCAGAGGTGAGGTGAGGTGAGCAGAGGTGAGGAGATGTGAGGTGAAGTGAGCAGAGGAGAGGTGAGGTGAGGAGAGGTGAGGTGAGCAGAGGAGAGGTGAGGTGAGGAGAGGTGAGGTGAGCAGAGATGAGGAGAGGTGAGCAGAAGAGAGGTGAGGTGAGGAGAGGTGAGCAGAGATGAGGTGAGGAGAGGTGAGCAGAGATGAGGTGAGGAGAGGTGAGGTGGGGTGAGGAGAGGTGAGGTGGGCAAAGGTGAGGAGAGGTGAGGTGAGGAGAGGTTAGGTGGGGTGAGGAGAGGTGAGGTGAGCAGAGGTGAGGTGAGGTGAGGTAAGGAGAGGTGAGGAGAGGAGAGGTGAGGTGAGGAGAGGTGATGTGAGCAGAGGTGAGGTGAGGAGAGGTGAGGTGAGCAGAGGTGAGCAGAGGTGAGGTGAGGAGAGGTGAGGTGAGCAGAGGTGAGGAGAGATGAGGTGAGGAGAGGAGAGGTGAGGTAACAGTCTTTACAGATATTTCACAGTGACACTTCCTGTTTCAGACTCTGCTGTGATCTGACGTGTTTTCTAATAACTTCAGATAAACGTAGAAACATCAGTAACGTCTTTTATTCAGACTTCCTGTTTGTCCTTCCTCACTTCCTGTTCACGTGTTATAATCAGGGATGTCAGTTTCAGTCGTTAGCCCCACCCCCATGGACTGTTGTCAAACACATTTTAACAGTAGTAGTTTGCAGTTACACTGACTCACTTTAACGTTTAACTTTTATTTCATGGTGACTGCTGACGGACAGATGGAAGGACGGACGGACAGCTACCCCCCCCCCCCCCCCCCCCCGTTCACCAAGCAGCTTCTTTTTGAGCCGTAAACCTGGTTTAGTGTCGTTAACTACGTTAGTGCTGCTGGCCATAATGACACTGCTCATGGTGCTAACGGTGCTAGCAGTAGTTAACGATGCTAACTCAGTCCTCTGAGGTTAACGGACTAATGACGATGACATCCTTGGTTGTGATCACGTGTTTGAACGTGGTGCTGTGTGGGAATCAGACCTGTGCGTGTTTATGTTCAGGGTTCGGCCTCCGTGGTGTCGGGCACTCCCACCATCCTCCTCAGCTCCATGACGACGGAGGCCGTGTGTGAGCGCGTGCGGCAGATTGAGGGCATCGACCAGAGCATGATGGGACAGTACAGCGCCACCATCAGGAAGGTTTGTGTCTGTGACAGGAAGGAAAGGGTTAAATGTGCCTCCATGTTTTTACATGCCGGATTAATGTTCGTGTGTCGTTTCCAGGCCAACGTCAACGGCAGAGTTTTGTCTCAGTGTAACATCGACGAGCTGAAGAAGGAGATGAGCATGAACTTTGGAGACTGGCAACTCTTCAGAGCCACTGTGAGATGACATCTCATGACACCATGACAGCTCGTTAACGCGCTGACAACACGCCCACCTCGGATTATCACAGACAGATCGTTAACACACCCACCTCAGATTATCACAGACAGATGGTTAACACGCCCACCTCAGATTATTACAAACAGATCGTTAACACGCCCACCTCAGTTTATTACAGACAGATCGTTAACACGCCCACCTCGGATTATTGTAGACAGATCGTTAACACGCCCACCTGAGATTATTACAAACAGATCGTCAACACGCCCACCTCAGATTATCACAGACAGATCGTTAACACGCCCACCTCAGATTTTTACAGACAGATCGTTAACACGCCCACCTCAGATTATTACAGACAGATCGTTAACACGCCCACCTCATATTATTACAGACAAATGGATAACACGCCCACCTCGGATTATCACAGACAGATCGTTAACACGCCCACCTCAGATTATTACAGACAGATGGTTAACAAGCCCACCTTAGATTATTACAGACAGATGGTTAACACGCCCACCTCAGATTATTACAGACAGATCGTTAACACGCCCAGCTCAGATTATTACAGACAGGTCATTAACACGCCCACCTGAGATTATTAAAAACAGATCGTCAACACGCCCACCTTAGATTATCACAGACGGATCGTTAACACACCCACCTCAGATCTTTACAGACAGATCATTAACACGCCCACCTGAGATTATTAAAAACAGATCGTCAACACGCCCACCTCAGATTATCACAGACAGATCGTTAACACGCCCACCTCAGATTATTACAGACAGATGGATAACACGCCCACCTTGGATTATCACAGACAGATGGTTAACACGCCCACCTCGGATTATTACAGACAGATCGTTAACACGCCCACCTCAGATTATTACAGACAGATGGATAACACGCCCACCTCGGATTATCACAGACAGATCGTTAACACGCCCACCTCGGATTATTACAGACGGATCGTTAACACGCCCACCTGAGATTATCACAGACACATCGTTAACAGGCCCACCTCAGATCATTACAGACAGATGGATAACATGCCCACCTCGGATTATCACAGACAGATCGTTAACACGCCCACCTCGGATTGTCACAGACAGATAGTTAACACACCCACCTCGGATTGTTACAGACAGATCGTTAACACGCCCACCTCGGATTATCACAGACAGATTGTTGACACGCCCACCTCAGATTATTACAGACAGATGGTTATCACGCCGACCTCAGATTATTACAGACATATCGCTAACATGCCGACCTCGGATTATTACAGACAGATCGTTAACACACCCACCTCGGATTATTACAGACAGATCGTTAACACGCCCACCTCGGATTATCACAGACAGATGGTTAACACGCCCACCTCGGATTATTACATACAGATCGTTAACACGCCCACCTGAGATTATCACAGACAGATGGTTAACACGCCCACCTCAGATTTTCACAGACAGATGGTTAACACGCCCACCAAAGATTTTTACAGACAGATGGTTAACACGCCCACCTCAGATTATTACAGACAGATGGTTAACACGCCCACCTCAGATTATCACAGACAGATCGTTAACACGCCCACCTCAGATTATTACAGACAGATATTTAACACGCCCACCTTAGATTATCGCAGACAGATGGTTAACACGCCCACCTCAGATTTTTACAGACAGATGGTTAACACGCCCACCTCAGATTTTTACAGACAGATGGTTAACACGCCCACCTCAGATTATTACAGACAGATGGTTAACACGCCCACCTCAGATTATCACAGGCAGATCGTTAACACGCCCACCTCAGATTATTACAGACAGATGGATAACACGCCCACCTCGGATTATCACAGACAGATCGTTAACACGCCCACCTCGGATTATTACAGACGGATCGTTAACACGCCCACCTGAGATTATCACAGACAGATCGTTAACACGCCCACCTGAGATTTTTACAGACAGATCGTTAACACGCCCACCTCAGATTATCACAGGCAGATCGTTAACACGCCCACCTCAGATTATTACAGACAGATGGATAACACGCCCACCTCGGATTATCACAGACAGATCGTTAACACGCCCACCTCGGATTATTACAGACAGATCGTTAACACGCCCACCTGAGATTATCACAGACACATCGTTAACAGGCCCACCTCAGATCATTACAGACAGATGGATAACATGCCCACCTCGGATTATCACAGACAGATCGTTAACACGCCCACCTCGGATTGTCACAGACAGATAGTTAACACACCCACCTCGGATTGTTACAGACAGATCGTTAACACGCCCACCTCGGATTATCACAGACAGATTGTTGACACGCCCACCTCAGATTATTACAGACAGATGGTTATCACGCCGACCTCAGATTATTACAGACATATCACTAACATGCCGACCTCGGATTATTACAGACAGATCGTTAACACACCCACCTCGGATTATTACAGACAGATCGTTAACACGCCCACCTCGGATTATCACAGACAGATGGTTAACACACCCACCTCGGATTATTACAGACAGATCGTTAACACGCCCACCTCGGATTATTACATACAGATCGTTAACACGCCCACCTGAGATTATCACAGACAGATGGTTAACACGCCCACCTCAGATTATTACAGACAGATGGTTAACACGCCCACCTCAGATTATCACAGACAGATCGTTAACACGCCCACCTCAGATTATTACAGACAGATATTTCACACGCCCACCTCAGATTATTGCAGACAGATGGTTAACACATCCACCTCGGATTGTTACAGACAGATCGCTAACACGCCCACCTCGGATTATCACAGACAGATTGTTGACACGCCCACCTCAGATTATTACAGACAGATGGTTATCACGCCGACCTCAGATTATTACAGACATATCGTTAACATGCCGACCTCGGATTATTACAGACAGATCGTTAACACACCCACCTCGGATTATTATAGACAGATCGTTAACACGCCCACCTCGGATTATCACAGACAGATGGTTAACACGCCCACCTCGGATTATTACATACAGATCGTTAACACGCCCACCTGAGATTATCACAGACAGATGGTTAACACGCCCACCTCAGATTTTCACAGACAGATGGTTAACATGCCCACCTCAGATTTTTACAGACAGATGGTTAACACGCCCACCTCAGATTATTACAGACAGATCGTTAACACGCCCACCTCAGATTATCACAGACAGATCGTTAACACGCCCACCTCAGATTATTACAGACAGATATTTAACACGCCCACCTCAGATTATTGCAGACAGATGGTTAACACGCCCACCTCAGATTTTTACAGACAGATGGTTAACACGCCCACCTCAGATTATTACAGACAGATCGTTAACACGCCCACCTCAGATTATCACAGACAGATCGTTAACACGCCCACCTCAGATTATTACAGACAGATATTTAACACGCCCACCTCAGATTATTGCAGACAGATGGTTAACACGCCCACCTCAGATTTTTACAGACAGATGGTTAACACGCCCACCTCAGACTTTTACAGACAGATGGTTAACACGCCCACCTCAGATTATTACAGACAGATCGTTAACACGCCCACCTCAGATTTTTACAGACAGATGGTTAAGATGCCCAACTCAGATTATTACACACAGATCGTTAACACGCCCAGCTTAGATTATTACAAACAGATCGTCAACACGCCCACCTCAGATTATCACAGACAGATCGTTAACACGCCCACCTCAGATTTTTACAGACACATCGTTAACACGCCCACCTCGGATTATCACAGACAGATCGTTAACACGCCCACCTCAGATTATTACAGACAGATATTTAACACGCCCACCTCAGATTATTGCAGACAGATGGTTAACACGCCCACCTCAGATTTTTACAGACAGATGGTTAACACGCCCACCTCAGACTTTTACAGACAGATCGTTAACACGCCCACCTCAGATTATTACAGACAGATCGTTAACACGCCCACCTCAGATTTTTACAGACAGATGGTTAAGATGCCCAACTCAGATTATTACACACAGATCGTTAACACGCCCAGCTTAGATTATTACAAACAGATCGTCAACACGCCCACCTCAGATTATCACAGACAGATCGTTAACACGCCCACCTCAGATTTTTACAGACACATCGTTAACACGCCCACCTCGGATTATCACAGACAGATCGTTAACACGCCCACCTCGGATTGTCACAGACAGATAGTTAACACACCCACCTCGGATTATTACAGACAGATCGTTAACACGCCCACCTCAGATTATCACAGACAGATGGTTAACACGCCCACCTCGGATTATTACATACAGATCGTTAACACGCCCACCTGAGATTATCACAGACTGGTAACGCCTCCTCCTCTCGTCTCCTCCTGCAGGTTCTGGACATGCGCCACATAGAGAGTCAGGTGCTGCATGAAGAAGCTGCCAGTGAGCAAGGCAGCGTGGTAGGCGGCCACACTGAAGCAGGGAGGCGAGCTGTGGCCCCGCCCCATGCTGGCGCCGCCAACGCAGACGGTTCTCCGATGTACAGCTTCAACCTGAGCTTTGAGGAGCTGAGCACGGTGGGATTGGACGAGGCCCAAAGACACGGGAACATGCAGTGGATGGTAAATGTCTCCGACAGCTGGACGATCTCCTTCAGTTAGACACTGATCTAACTCTTCTTCTGTGGTGTCTGTCCTCAGGGTGGCGCTCACCGCACCGCCAGCATGACCAGCCTGAACTCCCAGGAGTCGTCCAACGACATCTCAAAGCTGACCGACAAGCAGCAGGCCGAGTACCGCAGTGCCTACCAGGAGTACATCGCCCAGATGGCGCAGGTGGAGATGGGCGGTGGAGAGCGCCCCGTCCAACCGCAGCCAGGTCAGTTCATGACATCATCAGAGGACAAGAGCAAAGATGGCGGGGAGCAAGATGGACGAAAATCCTTTAACAAGAGAAGTGGCGGCAAACCGGCAGCAGACAACACTGACTTCGCCTCCAACGGCGACGGCCTGGACCCAATCACAGAAGAGGACGAGAAGGGCGACCACGGGTCCTCCAAATCCCTGCTGACCCGTAAGACCTCGGCCGAAAGAGGAGGGCTGTTCCAGGGCGCCGCCGACCTGAAGCTGAAGGCCGGCGGCGGGCTGCGCTACCAGAAGCTGACCAGTGACGACGAAGAGTCCGAGGAGTCCGATAACGCTCCTCTGCTCAAAGACGGCAAGAAGGTGGTCGACCCTAAACTGCCCGGCGGCTCGCTGGCGCTGAAGGGGAAGGACTACCTATCAGACGCCATGCTGGACAAGAAAGACTCGTCGGACTCGGGCGTGCGGTCCAACGAGAGCTCGCCAAACCACTCGCTGCAGGATGAGGAGGCGGACCTGTCGCAGCTGGAGCGGGCTAACCTGATCGAGCTGGATGAGGAGAGTCTGGCCAGGAAGAGAGGCCTTCCCAGCAGCCTCAGCGGCCTCCAGGATCCCACCGTCGCACGCATGTCCATCTGCTCCGAGGACCAGTGCAGCCTGCTCGCCAGCAGCCCCGAGGAGAGCTGGCCGTCCTCCAAGTCCTTCAACCTGAACCGCACCCCGAGCAATGTCACGCTCAACAACAACACCAACGCCCAGCAGGGCAACCGCCCCCGCCTGCCCGCAGAGGGCTCCTCCTCTGACCCCGCCTCCTCCTCCTCCTCCAGTGATGTCATCCTCTCCCCGAGCTCCGGAACCACCGGCTCCTCCGGCACCACCACCACCACCGCCACCAGGCCGGGGCCCAACAACGAGAACGTCCGAGTGGTTCACCTGAAGAGGGGCCTGAAGCCCGGAGACCCGCCGGAGATCTGCACCGTGTCCTCCGACACCGTCACCTTTGGCGAGGAGCGGGAGAGCATCCTGTGACGTCATCCTGTGACGCCATCCTGTGACATCACCCTGCATAATCATCCTGTGACCTCATCGTAACCCGTGAAGATATAGAGAGCACTGAGGGTCCACCAGGAGCCGCCCCTTGACCCTCTGAGCCAATCAGGAGCCTGGAGGTCGACCTTTGAACCTCTGAGCTCCTGATGAGGCGTGACGACGTTTAATGAGTCGTAGAAACATGTGACGAGTCCAGAACATGGTCGACGAGTAGTGACATCACTTCGAGAAAATGTCAGACATCAAATTTTAAATTTAACTGAGTGAAATTTGAATATTCAAGATTTTAAAACAGTCGACGACGTGTTAAACGTTGATGGAGGCGGAGCTGCTGCTGGTGGAGTCATGGTCATAGTGTTTAGTGGTCAGGAGTTGATGGAGGCGGAGCTTCTGCTGGTGGAGTCGTGGTCGTAGTGTTTAGCGTGGCGGTGGCGTCGCTGCTGTCGGTCGTAGTCGTAGTAGAAGTTAAAGCTGCATGTTGATGTTGTGATGTTTGTAGTTTCCATAGAAACAGATTAATTAATATTTAAATTAAAACAGCACCAAATTAATGACTGAAACTTTCTGAGCGACATGAAAACATGAATATTAATGATGTTTACTTATGATTAAATAATAAACTGACCTTTGTTTACCTGTAAACATTACATTAACGAGTCAGTGATCAGAGTTCATGTGTTCATAGGAAGAGGCTTTTATTCTGAAGGGTCCTCAACTCTGGAGCTGAGACGATCAGTAGATTAATTAACACGTTCATTAATTAATACGCTCATTAATGGGTCGATAATTAATACATTAATTAATTAATACATTCATTAATTAACGCATTCATTAATGGGTCGATAATTAATACGTTCATTAATCAGTAGATTTATTAACACGCTCATTAATCAGAATCTGATGACCCAACGTAATTAACGCATGAAATAAACATCAAATTCCGGATGAAACGACTCGTTAGTGGAAAATAATTAAAACAATAAATAATTAACCGTAAAAACAAATTAAAGTGTTGTTTTATTTTGTTAAATGTTGTGACCTCTGACCTCAGCTCCACAGGAAGCTGTGGTTTTTCAGATTAAAAGCTGAGAGCAGTGTTGATGTTGTTCGTCTGTTGGTGAAGCTGCATGTTGATGTTTTAGTGTCAGTGTCGTCGTCTCAGTGCTCTTCATCATCATCTTCATCATCATCTTCATCATGTGAAGAACAACTGAACCTGTAGTGAAGTAAATAAATAAAGTGTTTGGATGTTTCCTGTCTCAGTGTTTCCTGACCGGGGGGGGGGGGGGGGGTAAGGGTTACAGGACAAGACAAATAGAAACAACTAAAGGTCACTTCCTGTTTATTAAAGACATAAAGGAACAACTAAAGGTCACTTCCTGTTTATTAAAGACAAATAGAAACAACTAAAGGTCACTTCCTGTTTATTAAAGACGAATAGAAACAACTAAAGGTCACTTCCTGTTTTCTTCTGGAGCTTTCGAACACATCACACGCCGTCTGATGGCCGATTGGACGAACTGAAGCTGCTGACAGAAAAAGCTGTAATGGTTTTGGCAATATCGTTCTTTTCACTTTAATTGATGTGTATTACATGTTTAAATTATCTGTTATATAGAGAGAGATTTTTTTTTCTTTCTATTCTTACGTTTATTATTGTACATTATTTGTAAATTTGTTATGACTTTGGCAACATTGTTAATATACAGTCATGACAATAAAGCTTAATAAATTGAAACTGAAATTAGGCTCGTTGGAGATGAGCCAGGCCTGCGCAGATTTGATCACCGGTGATCGGCACACAGTGCATGCTGGTTAGTTTTGTGTCCGACTTCACCCCGACTTGCTCTGACGTATTACGAAAGTGGACGGCGATAAAATTGCGAGAGCGAGGCGGCCGCAGTTTTTAGAGCCAGGCGCTGCAGTTGCTCTCCACCGACTGCAGCGCCTGGCTCTCACCTGATCTAACAGCTGATTGGTTCAGATGTCGACTCAACAATATGATGTTAATTTTTGTTTAATTTCAGATATTTAAATTTTATTTGTCCAATCTGAAGGTTTATTCTCTGAACAGAACACATGTTGTGTGACTGATGGAGACTGAGAACAAACTTATATATAAGTCTGACAGTATTTTAATGAATTGACATCATATCGGACAGGAAGTGAGTGTTTCTGTGACTTCCTGTACGGACTGCTGGAAACTGTCCGACTTGAACGCAGCTATTTGTCACCGCCCCCTGCTGCAGCCGCCTGATCTCATCTACTCTCCAGGTGAGGCGCAGTTCATCTCCAACGAGCCTATTGACACAGCAATCCGCGGTAAGGTAAAGGACCTTCAAAATAAAACGAACAGGAAGTGTTGTGATAATTCAAAGTGAAGCTGAAACATTTTCAGCCCGAAGATGAAACAAAACATTTAATTAATTATTAAATCATCAGATTTGATTTTTACACGTTGACTTTATTTTATCGATCGAATCAAAGTTTTTGAAGGAAGCAAAAAAAAAAAAAACAATATATCATTTTATTTTATAAAACACCGAAAAGTTTAAACTTCAAACCAGAACAGGAAACACAGAGTTCATCCTGTCACAATAAAGGTCCTTAAAGCCAAAGGAAGTGCTTTGTTATCAGAATAAGAGTCCTGTAACCTTAGAGATGACTTTGTGTCAGATTACAGGTTTTAAAGATGCGACGGACATCACAGGGTCACAACATAAAAACTACACTTCCTGCACGGTTTTCAAAATAAGATGCAACACAGAGGCATTAGGTGTTTCTCAAAGTCAAGGATCCTTCCTCCTCCCAAGGAAGGGTCCTGCAGAGGCAAGGTGAGAGTCCTCCCTCTCATCCGGTGAACACACCTTGGAACAGACTAATAGGTGACGTCATCAACCCTCAGCAGACTGAGAGGCTTTCAGGGTACTCTGGGAACTTTGAGACTCTCTAATGTTGTTGTACACTTTGAACAAATATAAGTGGCATTTTCAGAGTCATGTCACTTTTATGGAAAATATATTTCTGGATTGTCCTTAAAGAATAAAAAAGACACAAGACAAGAGTCATGAGACATTAGACACGAGACTTGAAACATTAGACATGAGACATTAAACATTAGACATGAGACATCAGACACGAGACCTGAGACATTAGACATGAGACATTAGACACGAGACATTAGACACGAGACATGAGACACAAGACATGAGACATGAGACACAAGACATGAGACATAAGACAAGAGACATTAGACATGACACATTAGACATGAGACATAAGACAAGAGACATTAGACACGAGACCTGAGACATTAGACACGAGACATTAGATACGAGACATTAGACACAAGACATGAGACATAAGACAAGAGACATTAGACATGACACATTAGACATGAGACATAAGACAAGAGACATTAGACACGAGACATAAGACATTAGACATGAGACAAGAGACGTGAGATATTAGACATGAGACATCAGACACGAGACCTGAGACATTAGACACGAGACATTAGACACGAGACAAGAGACATTAGACATGAGACATAAGACAAGAGACATTAGACACAAGACATGAGACATAAGACAAGAGACATTAGACACGAGACCTGAGACATTAGACATGAGACATAAGACATAAGACATTAGACACGAGACGTGAGACATGAAACATTAGACAAGAGACGTGAGACATGAAACATTAGACAAGAGACGTGGGACATGAGACATGAGACATAAGACATAAGACATGAGACAAGAGACAAGAGACATTAGCCATGAGACATGAGACATGAGACATAAGACATGAGACAAGAGACATTAGCCATGAGACATTGGACATGAGACATTGGACAAGAGACATTGGACAAGAGACATAAGACATGAGACAAGAGACATAAGACATGAGACAAGAGACATAAGACATGAGACATTAGACAAGAGACATAAGACACGAGACAAGAGACATAAGACATGAGACAAGAGACATAAGACATGAGACATAAGACATGAGACATTAGACAAGAGACATAAGACAAGAGACATAAGACATGAGACATAAGACATGAGACATTAGACAAGAGACATAAGACATGAGACATTAGACAAGAGACATAAGACATGAGACAAGAGACATAAGACATGAGACATTAGACAAGAGACATAAGACAAGAGACATAAGACAAGAGACATAAGACATGAGACATGAGACATTAGACAAGAGACATAAGACATGAGACATTAGACAAGAGACATAAGACATGAGACAAGAGACATAAGACATTAGACAAGAGACATAAGACATGAGACAAGAGACATAAGACATGAGACATTAGACAAGAGACATAAGACATTAGACAAGAGACATAAGACATGAGACAAGAGACATAAGACATGAGACATTAGACAAGAGACATAAGACATGAGACAAGAGACATAAGACATTAGACAAGAGACATGAGACATTAGACAAGAGACATGAGACATGAGACATTAGACAAGAGACATTAGACAAGAGACATTAGACAAGAGACATAAGACCTGAGACAGATATTAGACAATAAACACGAGACATATGACATAAGACATCAGACCTCGTCCTGAAAACACGTCTGTTTATTAAAGTTCAATTTTGACAGTTTGCAGGTTTTTTACTTTGTGAAGTTTTTAATAAACAAGATTATTGTGTCTCTGAGACAGAGTCAACATCAGCCGGTTGAACTATTATGGGATGGATGGTGGGACAGATTCAATACGAATTAAAACATTGAAGTTGGGTCTACATACCTTCAGTGATGTCATCGCTCTTGTGCTTTCAATGTCGTCCTGACGCTGTGGTGCCGCTCTGATGTGTCGCCATTTTACTCTGGGTCTGTTTCCCTCCATCTTCACCTTCACCTTCTCCTCCTCATCCTCATGTGATATTCACACCAACAGTTCACAAAGAAACGTCTGCTCCAACTTTTCTCCTTCAGTGTTTCCTGTAACTGGAAACTACTTCCTGATTACACCTGTACGCACACGCCCAGTGGACGTCAGTGGTCATGTGACGTGTGTTTTCAGGTGTGTTGTTATGAAACAGTGCTCAAACACAGAGATGTGACCTCACAGTGATGACCTCACAGCAGTGACCTCACAGCAGTGACCTCACTCACAGTGATGACCTCCAGGTCAGCCCCTGAATGCACCTCACAGTGAGGTCCTCTCTTTTAAATGTCTATAAACTTCCAATCACCACTGAGGACCTCTGTGATGCCTTCAGGTGTCTGAGGTTCTCCAGGATTTCAAAGACTTTTCAAGGACTTTCAGTGACTCCTGTCCTGCTCATTCTAAAGTAAATTCAGATTTTCAAAAATCAGATTCTCATCACTGTAACACTTGGAAACTCTTCTAGGACCTGAGGAAGGATTTCAAGGACACTTAAAGACCCTCAGACACAGAAAGTCTCCTTAAAGGTCCAGCTGACCTCAGATCAGACTCCATGTTGCTCCTCTCAGAGTTTTGGTGAGAGCTGCAGATATCAGCTCCAAACAGCTCCACCCACAGACCGAGTCACTACGCAGGAGGAAGCATCCACCGTTAGCGAAGGGTGTAGTCTGGTGTAAAGAAAATAGTTCCTACATGAAGCAGCTGAGTGTGTGGATGGTACTGTACAGCTCTCACCAAAACTATCTCCACTGATCTGAGGTCAGCTGGACCTTTAAAGGCTGAGGAGGATCATGTGATGTGACTGAAAGCTCCGACAGACACTGAATCAGACTCGTAGTAAAGTTCAGTACTTGTTTCTTCACCTGCTTCAAAAAAACTTAAAAAACTGTAAACTTTAAAAACCGTCAGTCAGCCAATCAGAGATCAATAATCAGATCAGAGATCAATACTCAAACCTGACTCAGTTCCAGCTGATTTATTCACACGTCACCATGACAACACGTTGACGCAGTTTCTCTTCTACAAAAACAAAAACTCAGGACGCTCCTTTAATTTTTAACTTTATTTATATTGCACCAAACTGATGAGAAAAACAAACACGTGCCGAAAATAAAACATGAAACAGAAAATCCAGAACTTTAACTATTTTACACAACATATACAACTTCCTCCCTTTCACAATAAAGGTCTGACTTCCTGTCTGAACACGTTTAAAACAACAGCAGGTCGGTCACGTGTTCAGAACTCAGACTATTTCTTATATTCACAACAAGTGCCTGAAAATCTGACGTACAAAAATAATCCTGAAAATATCTTTACTCCTTAAAAAAGATGAGGTTTGTTCGGTTCTTACCAAAATAAGGTTTCCTGTTTCCTCCCAGAGGAGGAAGAGGAGGAGGAGGAGGAGCTGAACGTCAAATAAAAAACTGAGAGTCACATAAAAGAGTCCTGCAGGTGGACACCAGGAGGAGTCCAGGTGGAGTCCAGGAGGAGTCCAGGTGGAGTCCAGGAGGAGTCCAGGAGGAGTCCAGGTGGAGTCCAGGTGGACAACAGGAGGACACCAGGAGGAGTCCAGGAGGAGTCCAGGTGGAGTCCAGGAGGAGTCCAGGTGGACACCAGGAGGAGTCCAGGAGGAGTCCAGGTGGAGTCCAGGTGGACAACAGGAGGACACCAGGAGGAGTCCAGGAGGAGTCCAGGTGGAGTCCAGGAGGAGTCCAGGTGGACAACAGGAGGACAACAGGAGGAGTCCAGGAGGACACCAGGAGGACACCAGGAGGAGTCCAGGTGGACAACAGGAGGAGCTGTCCGTCCTGATGTCTGAGGTCATTAGAGGTCAGTCCGGACCGGATGCATAGACCACATCAGGTTCAGATCTGAACAACAAAAACCGCTGAGAGAGTGTGAGTGTGAGTGCGTGTGCGTGTGTGTGTGGTGTGTGTGTGTGTGAGTGTGTGTGTGAGTGTGAGTGTGTGTGAGTGAGTGAGTGTGTGTGTGTGTGTGTGAGTGTGTGTGAGTCCAGCCGCTCCCCGCAGCAGCAGCCCCCGGTCATCCCTCCGCTCCCTGACCGGCTCCGGGGCTCATGACTCGGCTGAAGGACGCCGTGTGTGTGTGTGTGTGTGTGCGTGGGGGGGGGGGGGGGGGGGGGGGGGGGGGTCAGCAGGTGAAGACCAGGTCAGAGAAGTTGACCTCCCGCCAGTTTCCGGTGATCATCTCGCTGAGCTCCGGGGTGCAGTAATCCGGGAAGTCAAAGTGGGACCGGAGACTGCGCTCAGTCCCGCAGGAGTCCAGGTCCAGGTCCACCAGGGACAGACTGAGGGGGGCCGAGCTGGACGAGGAGCTCCACGGCTCGGAGGAGGCGTGCAGGCCGGCCAGGAGGCTCAGGGTGAAGTCGGTGCCCTCCGCCGGGAGGTCGTCCAGGTCCTCCCCGCAGCAGGAGGAGGAGGACCGGGACGAGGACGAGGGTGAGAGGGAGGCCGGGTAGGAGCCGGTCCCGGTCCCGGTGCTCTGCCGGGTGATATTCTTGAAGCTGTAGAAGAGCCGACCGGACGACTCGTACATGCCGGTTACCTCCGGTTCGGCGGCGGAGCTGAGACTCAGGCTGTACCGGGACGGCTCGTCCTCCTCCTCCGGTTTATACTCCCGCTCCTCCTCCGAGTCCTCTTCATCATCATCATCTTCCTCCTCCTCATCGTCGGTAAAGTCCCGTTTACCGAACTTGTTGAGTTTGAAGCTGGTGGTTAACACGTACCGGTACCGGGGGTCTGGCTGCTGGTGCTGCGGGAGGAGGCTGCTGGCTCGGCCCGGAGCCGTTACCGGTTTACCGGGTTTCAACTTGAAGAACTTCTTCTTGTTAACCGGCCTGACGGAGGTTTTCTCCGGGGACTGGGCCGCCGGTTTCCCGGTGGGAAACGCGCAGCCGTCCGGCTTGGGCTTCTTCTTGGGCCGGTACTTGTAGTCCGGGTAGTCCGCCATGTGCTTGAGCCGGAGCCGCTCCGCCTCCCGGATGAACGGGATCTTCTCGGTGTCCTTTAACATCTTCCACCGCTTCCCGAGCCGTTTGGAGATCTCGGCGTTGTGCGTGTCCGGTGACTGCTCCATGATCTTCCGCCTCTCGATCTTTGACCAGACCATGAAGGCGTTCATCGGCCGTTTAATGTGACCGGAGGACGTTTTACACCAGTCCGCCTTCTGCGGCACGGGGCCGCACACCGAGGCCGCCGGCAGCTCGCTGTCCTCCGGGTCCGCCGCCTCCCGGGACCCGCTGTGGATCCTCGGTCCGCCATGTTCCGTGTGCTGAACCATGATCCGGGGAAAAGTTTCAGACTGACGGCTGAGGACCGGAGCGACCACCGGAGACTGTCTGACCGTCTTCTGTCTGTTTCCACACCGACACGCTGCGGTTCATCCGCCGCCGGTCACACCGACTGCATCTCCGTCTCTGTTCAAACTAACGAACCGGCCGCTCATTAACCGGCTGATCATCGCCGCGACGTCACCATCCTCAGCCAATCACAGCTCGTCTCCTCCAAAACCTTCCCGCCCCCTCAGCGCCCTCAGCCAATCACAGCTCTCCTGGTCTCCCTGTGTTCCCGCCCACCGGCGCACGGCTGTTGCTCTGATCGATCACTGCAGTCAAACTAATCGATAATTAACAGGTTTTTATTGGTGACATTACGTCACAGGATCGATGCTCACAGACACATCTGGATTTAAAGTTTTATGCTTCCGCCATGTTTTATTGACCTGATGACGACAGTCACAGAGAGGAGGGAGACTGTTGAATATGAAACATCCACAAACAACACAGAAGAAAAGAAAACAAACCAATATAAAGCAGATTTGCAAATACACAAACTCCACACATAATAACAACAACAACAACAACAACAACAATAATAATAATAATAATAATAATAATAAAAGACTCAGAGTGCCTAAAATAAAAATCCACAGCCATAAAATTGAGATTAATAAATAAAAACTGAATTCATAAATATCTGTTTGAAAGTTATTAACGTCAGGAAAATATTCACTAATGTTTTTGATTTTGTTTCTGTAAATTAATGAAATGTATTAACTGTTGTTTTTTTTAATTTGTGTTTTTGCAGATCTGTTTTATATTTGTCAATATTTTTGTGAGTTTGTTCGCACAAATAATACTGAGACAAATCTGTCTCCAAAGTCACTGATATTTAACGTGTTTTATTGGTGTTTATTGAATTTAAATCACAGGACTGATTCGTACAGAAACATCTGGATCAGAGTGTTGAAAGTTAACGTGTCACTTCCTGTCTGTGTGTCGGACAGTTTAATATAAATTCAGTTTGGACGTGACAAAGATTATCAATACTTTATTTTCAGCTCAGACACAGACTCTGTCTCAGAGACCAGTTAATTCTTTATCAAACATCCAGACTTTCATCAGAGAATTCCAGGAACATATGAACAGATTCCAGGAGCTTTTTGAAGGATTCAAGGTATTCCCAAGGACCTCTGAGTCTTCAGGTCCTTCAGTGATCACTGATGTACTTCTATTAGTCCTGAAGGAGTCGCTGAGTATCCTTCAGGATGTTCCAGGAGTTCTTGAAGAGCGTTTCCTGAAAGCCAACTGAAGTCAAGGACGATATTCCAGGAGTTCTTCAGAACAAAGATCCAGGAGTTTCCAGGGTCATCTGAGGATGTTTCAGTTCCTCTGATCTGTTTCCATGATCAGGTCCTGGAGGTCCTGGAGGACCTGATGTGGATCAACCAGGCATCAACCTCGTGCACACACACACACACACACACACACACACACACACACATCCACACTAGTAGTTGTCTGTAATGTTGTTGATCAGTGACATCATCATACGGCAGGCTGTAAACATCATACATGTTTGTTTACACAGTGTTTGTTTGTTTGTTTCTTTGTTTAGATCTGAATTTTTTTTATTTTACTATTTGTTCTATTTATTGTTTATTTGATGTAAACATCACAATTACTTTGGACAAACCAGATGCATCGTTTGAGTGTTTTAGCACGTGTGCTAATTCGCAACACTTTATCATGTCTTGGTGTGTCGTCCATATGTCCATCTATCCATCTGTCTGTCTGTGTGCCTGTCTGTCTGTCTGTCTGTCTGTGTGTCTGTGTGTCCTGGTCTCTGTTTAAGTATTTATATAAATAAAGTTCAGTGTCTGAATCTGACCTCACATGACATGTTTAAATGTCAGATGACAACATACAGAATGCATCATCAGAAAGAAAAGTCGTCCTCTGATTAAAGGAGAGAAAACACAGGTGACCATCAACGTCTCTGAACGTGTCACAGGAACACAGTCAGGATGTGAACATGTGAGGAAACGTGTCATCACACGGCGCCTCACAGCTGCGTGATGAATGGACAGAGACGAGGAACGAGTACAGCTCCTGACTGAGGACAGTTTGACCTCCTGACTGAGGACAGTTTGACGTCCTGACTGAGGACAGTTTGACCTCTTGACTGAGGACAGTTTGACCTCCTGACTGAGGAAAGTTTGACCTCCTGACTGAGGACAGTTTGACGTCCTGACTGAGGACAGTTTGACCTCCTGACTGAGGACAGTTTGACGTCCTGACTGAGGACAGTTTGACCTCTTGACTGAGGACAGTTTGACGTCCTGACTGAGGACAGTTTGACCTCTTGACTGAGGACAGTTTGACCTCCTGACTGAGGAAAGTTTGACCTCCTGATTGAGGACAGTTTGACCTCCTGACTGAGGAAAGTTTGACCTCCTGACTGAGGACAGTTTGACGTCTTGACTGAGGACAGTTTGACCTCCTGACTGAAGACAGTTTGACCTCTTGACTGAGGACAGTTTGACCTCTTGACTGAGGACAGTTTGACGTCCTGACTGAGGACAGTTTGACCTCCTGACTGAGGAAAGTTTGACGTCTTGACTGAGGACAGTTTGACGTCCTGTCTGTCTGTGTGTCTGTCTGTCTGTGTGTCTGTCTGTCTGTCTGTGTGTCTGTGTATCTGTGTGTGTGTCTGTCTGTGTGTCTGTGTGTTTCTGTCTGTCTGTGTGTCTGTGTGTGTGTGTGTCTGTCTGTCTGTCTGTGTGTCTGTTTGTGTGTGTGTCTGTCTGTCTGTGTGTGTGTGTGTCTGTCTGTGTGTCTGTCTGTGTGTCTGTGTGTCTGTCTGTGTGTCTGTCTGTCTGTCTGTCTGTCTGTCTGTCTGTCTGTGTGTCTGTCTGTCTGTGGGTGGACAGAGGTTGGTGAACTGCAGGTAAATTCAGGACACAGATACTGAAGGGTCAACATGTATAACATTTATAACATTTATAAAGGTCAGAGTTAATATGAGGGGTTAAATCTGACATTAACATTTACAGCTTGACATTCAGAAGAAAAAACTTCATGTCTGAATCACGTCTGAAACACGTCTGAATCATGTCTGAAACACGTCTGAATCATGTCTGAATCACGTCTGACACACGTCTGAATCATGTCTGAAACACGTCTGAATCATGTCTGAATCACGTCTGACACACGTCTGAAACACATCTGAATCATGTCTGAATCATGTCTGAATCATGTCTGAAACACGTCTGAATCATGTCTGAATCATGTCTGAATCACGTCTGAAACATGTCTGAGTCATGTCTGAATCACGTCTGAAACATGTCTGAATCATGTCTGAAACACGTCTGAAACACGTCTGAATCATGTCTGAATCATGTCTGAAACACGTCTGAAACACGTCTGAATCATGTCTGAAACACGTCTGAATCATGTCTGAATCATGTCTGAAACACGTCTGAAACACGTCCGAATCATGTCTGAAACACGTCTGAATCATGTCTGAATCATGTCTGAAACACGTCTGAAACACGTCTGAATCATGTCTGAAACACGTCTGAATCATGTCTGAATCATGTCTGAATCATGTCTGAAACACGTCTGAAACACGTCTGAATCATGTCTGAATCATGTCTGAATCATGTCTGAAACACGTCTGAATCATGTCTGAATCATGTCTGAAACACGTCTGAATCATGTCTGAATCATGTCTGAAACACGTCTGAAACACGTCTGAATCACGTCTGAAACACGTCTGAAACACGTCTGAATCATGTCTGAAACACGTCTGAATCATGTCTGAATCATGTCTGAAACACGTCTGAAACACGTCTGAATCATGTCTGAAACACGTCTGAATCATGTCTGAATCATATCTGAAACATGTCTGAATCATGTCTATTGATCCTGTTCATCTGTTCTTTATTTAAAATAATCTGAAACACAGAAAAACTTTTCATCTTAAAAACGAGATGATTCTGATGATTCAACTCTTTATTTTCTTCCTGTTTGATTTTCTCAAAGACAAAAATCAAACCATTGAAGACGATGAAGATGGACAGATGAAAGTTTCATCATCACGTCACCTGACTGAAGATTTAAATGAGATGATCTGAAAACTGTTCAACAACAATAACAACCACAGTCAAAACCAGAAAAACAAAAATCTCCACTCAGAAATTAATAATCAACTCCTCATCCTTCTCCACAGAGCACAGAACCCCCCCAACAGCCCATATTTGACAAAATGCCAACATATTGTCCGTCATCCTATAATAGGCATGTTCCACCCTAAATCTGGCCTTTAACAGGCCCTCCAGAACCGGCACCGGCTCCACACTGCCGACATTCTGAACCCGGTTCTTGCGTGTTAACCAGATGGCCAACTTGGCAGAACCAGAGAGAAAATTTACCATTGAATGAACACTGTTTTTTCTGGCACAGTATTTCGGACCGAAAATGAACAAACCAAAAGAAAAAGCTTCACCCAACCCCTGAAATCACCCTCTTAACAGTTCAAAAAGTGCTGACAACCGAGGACACTGTACAAACAAATGCACCAAAGTCTCCCTTTGACCACAAAAAAGACACTCCTCTCCCACCCCTGGATCCAGGTGCGCTCTGTATCTGTTCGTGGCTATTGCACCATGTACAACCCTCCACTGGAGGTCTACTGTCCGCTTTTCAACGGGCAGCTTGTACAGGGACCGCCAGCTGCCTTTCGGGGAAACGTCTGTGCCAAAAAACTCAGTCCACCTCGACTCCTTCAGCCCGGACAAAGAGTGCAGGTTCAAAACCTTCACGCAGACATGGTACAGTGCTTTTTTCCCTGCATCCTTGAAAGTGTCCAGGTGAGGGGTTGCGAATGACAGCAGCTGACCTCCTCCCTCCTGCCACTCCCCCACTGCTGGGGTGATGAGCACAGAGGGGAAGCTGTATTCACCCTCTTCAGTCCATTGATCGCACAGAAGGCAGCTTTCTGCAACCACTCTCAGGTTTTGCGGCAGGGCAGCACAGACTTCCTGCACCATTTTGTTGATGAGCCTGACAGAAGTAATGTTGCTCCTCATTCTCAGTGTGTCCACTGTCATCTTCCTCAGATGGCCCAGTTTGGTGCAGCCAGCTTCTCTGAGGCTGGCTTGCAGGCTGGCAGACTGCATTGTCTGAGTCCTCAGAAAGTTGTTAAACAACAAAGGTTCCTCAAACAACCACATACCCGGACTTTCATCCGGGGTACGTGCAACCTTGAAAATCCTCCATGCCTGCAGTATGGAGCTGTAGAAAGGTGTCAGGCCAACAAAGTCCACATCTTCATACTGTAAAAGGAAAAGCTGTTTATCATAGCCTAGGCGCCCAGCTCTCCTCAACAGCAGACGAGCTGTCCCGAGCCAACCTGGGCCAGAGGCATACAACAGTCTTTGCGCAGCACGGAGTCTAAAGGAGGCAATCTTGGACTGGATGTCAATCAGCCCCTGTCCCCCTTCAGCCACAGGCAGATAGAGGGCTGCTGCCCGAACCCAGTCCTTTCCTGACCAGAAGAAGTCCACGATGGCCCTCTAAATGTCCTCTATCAGGCTCCTTGGTGGCGTCAAAACGTTGAACCTGTGCCAAAGGGCCGAGGCGACCAAGTTATTGGCAACCAGAACTCTTCCCCTATATGACAACTGGGGTAGCAACCATTTCCATTTAGACAACCTCGCACACACACAGGAGAGGAGAGGAGAGGAGAGGAGAGGAGAGGAGAGGAGAGCAGAGGAGAGGAGAGCAGAGGAGAGGAGAGGAGAGAGGAGAGGAGAGGTTAGGAGGAGTCTTTTGTCTCCCTGTAACTTCCTCGCTAATCAGCACCAACACAAAATGTGGGGGGGGTGAGGAGCAGGAGGAGGCAGATGCCAGACCCCCCCCCCCCGGCAGATGGTCCTGATGAATCCTGAAAAGGAGGAATTGAAACCAGGAGAAGTTTCCAAGCGGCCGGCCGTCATTATCTCCGCCGCGCCTTCGGGTTCATTGTCAGTCAGAGTGGCGGTTAGAGAGCGAGCGACAGCTGTGACAGATGGCGAGGGTCCCGTGTGTGTGTGTGTGTGTGTGTGTGTGTGGCTTGAAGGTTTCCTGAACTCTGCGTCACGCTGTGATTTTGTGATTTTTCTGTTTTATTGTGAAAATTTAAATTTCACTCGACTGAATAAAAACTGTCAAAATCAATGAATCAATAAAGTTTTAATCAAAGTAAAAAAAAAAGATTAATGAATTAATGCTCATTAACAGTCTGACTGTCAGAGTCCGCAGCGTCACACAAAGATGCTACATGCTAACATGCTAATGTTTATCAGTCATGGTCAGTCGGTGGAGTCTGAAGCTGATATTGTCTCATGAAGTGATGCACTGACAAGGTGGCACTTTAATTTTGTTGTACATGTGACAAATAGACGATATTCTATTCTATTCTAGATTCATCAGGAGCAGCAAAGACTTCCTCCCACCACGCAGCTACTTCCTGTTTAGCGCTCTGTTAACTTTAATCGTGCAGCTCTTCCAGATGTTATCGGACTGAACGGCGTGAGTCCTGACAGCGAGGCGAGTCATTTCATAATGTTCAGAAAAATGTTTGCATTGATTTACAGACGTCTCGTCAACAGTGGAACACTGGGCGTCATGTGACCGATGATGTCATGACACTGTTTGACTCCTGTGAAAAGCTTGGAGCACTTCTTGGAAGTCTGCGTTTATTGTGTACCGTGTTCACTGTCCTAGCTTAGCATGCTAGCATGTTAGCATGCCAACGTTGGCGAATTACCAGCAAACAAAGTGTTGATTTGTTGGAAACGTGTTGACAAACTTTATGAGCTGATGATGAATCATGTGACGAAGAGAAGAAACTGAATGAACCTTTAACAGTGAATAAATCATAAAGTTAATTTATTTCAATTCATTTGATTCACAATCAAAACTCTGATCAGAAATTGATTCACCTTGTTAATGTGTTCACATGTTAAAATGTCAACACACTAACACATGAACACATGAACATGAACACATGAACATGTTAACATGTTTTTATCTGAACAGATTCCAGCTGCATTAAAAACTTTTCTTTTGTCTGTTTTCAGGCTGCAGATTATTTTAGATCTCTGACTCCGCCCACTGAGGGCTGGCCCAGCCAATCAGAGCGCTTGATGTCTGCGCCTCCAGGCAGAAACTCTGTCTGTGTGTGTGTGTGTGTGTGTGTGTGTGTGTGTGTCTGTGTGTGTGTGTGTGACACCATCTGCTGTGTGAACGACCTCTTGGGGTCAAAGGTCACTGTTTCCAATAAAAGCCATTCACCATGCTGACAGGCTGCCAGGAGGCCCGGTCACCATGACGACAACAGCATGACTGGCTTCATCATCATCATCATCATCATCTTAATGACTTTAAATGATTTTTAATCTGCTGTTTTTTTTTACTTCCTGTCTGAGACTGATTCTGAGCGTCATCGTTCGTTACCATGATGCCACATCTGTGACACTATGACGTGTTTGGAGGTGATGTCGCTGTGTTCCCATGGTAACAAGTTAACGTACATGTGTAAACTCTAAGATCATCTCCTTAACGATCAGCAGACTCAGAGGGTGTTTCAGTTTAATGAGTGTTAATGATGACATTTAGATGAATGAGGTCACTCGTCATCATAGACAAAAAAACAGAAGTGTGTTAAATGGACTGAAGTTGAGCTGAAGGCTTTAACCACGTCACCTTCATGTTCTGTTGTGTGTTTAACAGCTGGCATCACTACAGGCAACCATGACATACACAACTGAGAGTTAACATGATCTGGTCAAATTAAAACACCGGCATGAACCAGCTTGAACGTTCATCATGTGACTCAGCGCCTCAGGTGAAGCCATGAATCCATCAACAAACCTTTAATATCAGTATCAGTATATGGTCAGTACGGTCAGACCGGTTATTTTAAAGTTCAGTCTGGATGAATAACCAGGAAATTAATGAAATAGTTGTGAAATAATATTTTGTGACGCACTGCTGTCTGCTGGTCTGGTGTTTCTGGTGTAAGTACACAGAGTCATTTATAATGGCGAGGTGATCCGTACGGCAGAGAGCAGCTGAGCATTAATGCGGCTTGTCATTCATCACAGACGCCGTCTAAGCTGCATTCAATAAAACAAAAGGTGAATAATAAAGTTTCAGAGCTGATAAATGCAGCGATGAATCAACGCAGATGATGGTTTGAAAATTTGACGTTAGCAACTAAATTCAAAGGAATAAATTATTGTGATTTGCAGTGATGTCATCTTGTGAAGACATGGTTACAACAGGAAGTGACTCAGTAAAGTTCATCTTTAGTCGTCCAAGTTTGGCGACGCTGTGACTTCTCACAGGGCATGCTGGTAAACTGCAGTAATAGCTAAGCTAACTACTAACATGCTAGTTGCTAGCTCGCTGTCAGTTAGCTGATCACATGATAGTTTTCTTGTAAAATAAGTTTCTGTAAACCGCCCATCACGTGCAGCAGGTTACACTTCTGACTGTTAGCTAAGGAGCCAACAAACACACCAGAATATAATTTCATACAGTTAATTAACGAGCGGAGTTCGTTCCTCGTCTATCATCTGGAACAGTTCTGGCAGGACAGAGTCACAAAATGTGATGTAACAGTTAAGTTATGAAGACTTCCTCCATTTTGACTTCACTGAACAGATCAGCTGTCAGGGCGGCTTCTTATTGGTCAACAGCACAAATTTACAGGTCACAGTTCACCACAGTCGATCCTGACTTCATCCCCAGGAGCTCATCTGCTGGTTTCACTGATTCTACTTAAATCAATAGATTTTCCTCTGAACTTTGGGACTCTGTGACCGATCCCTCAGAGGACAACGCTGATCATGAAATTTAAATTTAAAGGACTACAATCCTGGAGTCTGCTGACACGTTAGATCACCTGAACAGTGCTGTTTACCACATTAAATGATCTGATACACCAGGATTTAACGCTCTTCAATAACTTTGCTGAGGATAAAAATGTTTTCTCTTCATTCAACAGAAATCCGTGAGTGTCTGTGTGTCTATTTATAGTATATATATATATATCTTCACACACATGTGCGTATGTGATGGCCCAGTGTTTAAATAAAATGTTTAAATAAAAAGGTCTAAATTAAAAAGCAGTGGATTGATTCTTGGGGAACTTCAGATTTTTGCTCCTTCAGATTTAAACAGAAGTTCTGATCCTTTAAATAAGAAAGAAACCAGCTGAGACCAGGACTTGAAGGACTAGCTGAAGACTTTAAATAATTAAGATGATAAAGGAAAGAGAGAATCACTGAATGAAGGTAAACAAAATGATCAGACTGATGGTAGAAAATAAAGAGGTGAAGGAATAAATCCAGACTGAGTGACAGTAAATCCTCATCTGTTTGAAGCTGTGAAATTGTTTTCTGGGTCTCAATCTTCCTCCTGACAGCAACAGCAGGGTCGGGTTCAGGGGCCCTCAGGGGCCCCCAAAGGTCCACGGCTCTTTAACCGGATAATGGGGCCGATGGCCGCTGACAAACAGAAGAGATTCATCAGAGAGGAGGTGTGGAGGAGCAGCGATAAAGCAGCAGGCAGCTGCTGCCGCCGACCCCGAGCAGCTTCAATACAGAGATTAACATGAGAAAGAAACAGAGAGGATTCAACAGAGAGCAGCTCCGCAAACACAACAAGACCACAGAAGAAAAAAACACACAATCAGAGGACAGAGGAAGCAAACACACAACGAGACAAGAGAAGAAGAAAACACAGATAGAAAAGCAACGTGTTGAAGCACCATTAACTATGATTAAACTGATTTGACCATGAACACAGAGCAGTCGACTCGTCTTCTGACGTCTGTTTGAAACAACATGAAGTAAACTTTAATTCTCCGCTGTGTCAGATTATAATCTGATGGTTGTGTTTTCTTTAATCATGTGAAAATCAGAAAGGTTGTATTCTTGTTACCTCAGAATGAGACGTTTAGTTGTTGCATTAGTCCGGTGCCTTTACATCATGAAGTTAGTGTGTAGTTGGGGCAGATTTACTGGTCAGATTAATTCTAAATTAAAACTTTGCTATGAAAGAAAATTTGTACGAAGTGACATCAGCAAACATCCATGCTGGAAGGTAGAGTGGAAAACAAATGTGACGTTGGATCGTCATGTTTTTAGAAAGTTTCAAACTGCCGTTTGATCGTTTACAGAAAACTTTGACTGGCTGCTTCACGCCTGTGTCACTGCTCAGGTCATCTGGTCTTCATAGCAATCCATCGTACTGAGGAACATCACAGGTCACTGAGGATTAACCATGATGATGTCAGTGATGATGATGATGCGGCATCATCAGGACGGAATCATCATCATCAGGACTGAATGTCTCATTCACACAGGTTGTACTTTCAGAGATTCACGGCATGGCGGTCTGAGGAGGGGTGACCCAGACCTGGTCCTCATTCTGTGACTAAACCTCGGACTGAACCAGATGAAACTGATGTCTTATTTGAAGGTTAAAAGTTGTTCTGATTGGGCATCTGGTGAAATGGAGCGAAGCAGTGGGAGGAGCTCCCGATGAGGTGTGAACAACACCCTGGCTGATTTATTTAAATGGACCTGGAGGGAATTCAACCAGCTGACTCCGCCCCCATTAGAGCAGGTCATCACCTCTGAAAATGTCAGGACGCTGCCGCAGCCGAGTGGGCGAGAGACAGCCAGTCTGTATGTAGAGAGAGTCTGCTGGCAGGAGTCCAGGAAGTGATGTAATCAAAGCAGCAGTACAGTCGATGACACACGGGAAGACTGCAGCAGATGCTCAGCGGCTGTAAGATCTCTCATCCGTCACTGACAGGAAACTCATCGTCTCTGATGTGTTCACTGGCGGTCAGAAAAATCTTTTTTCTCTTAAAAACATTAACTGAAGATCAGTTTGTGATAAAAGGTTAAATCTTCTGATGCAAGCTGAGCGGTCACTAAAATCCTGTCAGACCAGAGGAGCTTTGTACATTAAGGTGAACGTGTTAATGCGCCTTGGATAACCAGAGTTAAACAATACACAAACACGTCTCTTGTTTTTGTTTGTGTCCATGATTTGTTCTGTCAGTGTTTTCTTATTGTTGTTCTCAGCTCAGAGGACATTTTACCAGTGCTCATTTCTCTCTCCAAAATAAAACATCTGATCTAATCTGATTTGTGGACTGTAAAAACAAGAAGTTTTTGACTTGATGTGATTTTTCTATGTGACGTTCAGGTGGCTCTTGGCCTGTCCTGAGTGATTGTTCGGACAGTACAGTATGGTCACTGTGGTGTTTTTAGTTCAGTTCAGTTCAGTTCAGGAAACTTTATTTATCCCCTAAGGGCAATTTAGTTTCAACAGTCCCCCGACCACATACAACTATTCACACAAACATAAACATAAATTCAAATGATAGAGGAAACATGATATGGCACATGGGAGAAAAAAGTTCAGTCCATCAATATAAGGCAGGGAGTAGGATAAAAACAGCAATAAAGGCTAAAGGGACTAAAAGATAAAAACTGCCAGATTAAAGAGTATACAAAATACCTTGTTAAAATGCACATAAATAAATATATAAATAAATAGAGCCGATATACATGGGTGTATTGCACATAACAGTTACATTCTGCTAATGTAAACCAGTTCAAGACATCTCTGCATTCAAGAGCTTGATAGCAGAGGGAACAAATGACTTGGAGAGTGATTGGTCTTCCTGAGAGGCTGCCTATAACGCCATCCTGATGGCATTAATGCAAATTCTTTATCAAGGACATGATCTTGGTCGATAATACATTTTGCCTTTTGGAAGACACGTTTCTCCCAGAGACAGTACAAGTCAGTCATTTGGGTTCCAGCAATTTTGGAGCAGACTTTCACAATGGAGTTTAGACAGTTCCTGTCCTTCACTGCCAAGCTGTTGAACCAGCAGATGAAAGAGAAGGTAAGAAGGCTCTCAATGTATGACAAGTACGCAGTACACAGGATAGGGTTTGAAACCCCAAAGGAGTTGATTCTCCGTAACAAGTGAATCCTCTGATAGGCCTGTTTAACTGCTGACTCAGTGTTGATATCAAACTTAAGCTGAGAGTCAAACTCTGTGCCCAAGTATTTATATGAGGGTTATAGGGTTAGGGCACATAAAGTGATGATAATGAGTCTATGAAGAACTGATCAGCTGTTACAGCGTGCTGTATGTTTGTAGTCGTCACAGAGAAAACACTTATAACCTCGTCCACCAAATCAGCTCTGGTTCCTGAATCGGTTCTGTTCAGGATTCTTGGTGCGATCCAGAGAACCAGTGTGTGTCCACCAGTTTAGATCAGTACCAGTCTGATCGAGGACATGTCATTAGCCCCTTTTCCTTTTATTACCAGGAACCAGGAACTTATTTACCTGGGTAAAAGAGTTCCTGGTAATCTGTGTGGTTTGCGTTTCCACCGCACCTCAAAGTTCCGTAAAATTTATTCAAATCACGCTGATGACGTAGATGATTCAGCGTGTGCCCTGCGCCAGCTTGTTGGCTGATAACATAACATTAGTGCTGGTAGAGAGAGGACGGGCTGTTTGTCTCAGCCAGCAGCTCAGTTTAAAGTATTTTAAGATAAGAGTCAAACTAAGTCAGTCTACATACAGACAGCTGTCACTGGAGCTTATTAGAAAAGATTCGCTGTTAACCGAACTAGCGTGCTGTCTGAATCGGTGTGTAAGACATAACGTTAGTGTCGGTGGATGAGAGACTGTGGGCGGAGCATACTGAATATCGCTGTCCACATGTTGACATGTTGCTGAACACATGTATTGATAAATTATTGGCTTCTTACTCGCTAAGGTTTAATTCCACTTACAGTCACGAGTGTAGCTGCCGTCAGCTCCAGTCATTTTTGAGTCTGTTTCCACTGCGGCCGCCGCTCGGCTGTTCACCGGTTACCGTAGCGCGCGCGCGTGCGCACGCGCGTGTGTGTGTGTTCAGCGCCGGTACAGAGCGCAGAGGAGAGGCTGCAGGATGATAAGTGCCGTTAAAAGAACCGATACCGTTAGCGCTTATCAGTACTACGGTAGAAATGTTTATTTGTAGAAAGTTTGCAGCCACACTGACACGGAAGTGCGGAACGCTGCGTGTGTTCCACCAATCAGCGTTCTTCAGCACACAGCCCCGCCCCTCAAAGTTCTGGGTAATCTGAAAAGTCCTACCCCGCTACTAGGTACTTTTTTTCAGGGGAATTTGGGGGTAGGGGGAACTTTATTTACCCGGGTAATTTCCACCGAAATTACCCGGGTAAATGAAAAAAGTTCCTGCGGTGGAAAAGGGGCTATTGATGGAGGACGTCACACAACAGAAGTCCACAGAAGACATGAGACACTTTATTGTCCTGGTCGATGTACAGTGAAATTTTGTTTAGTTACTCTAAAGCTTTTACTGACAGATCTGAACTTCCTCCTCTGCGTTAGCGTCACATCATGTGCAGACAGACACTGAATTAAAGCTGATGTCTCACCTGAAGAGTTGATCTCCAGAGCTGTGACTCAACAGGAAGTATCTTTTTGACCATTGTCTTTATAATGACGAGATGGGTTGTTTAGCTGTAGATATTTCTCACCTCAACAACGAGTCTCACCTCACCCATTCTTTGTCACACATGAGACACAGCAACAGCTACAGAGTTCTCTTTATACATCCATGGTGAGTAGAGGAGTCGAGCTGCTACAGGAGCAGAGAAGAAGAGCTGGTCTGTACGAGCAGAGAGCGTGTGGAGGAAAAGTACATTTAATTCAGGGGGCGTCACTCCTGGACAGTGGCATGTCCAGGAGTGACGATGTGGGGCTGTACAGTGAAAATAATAGGGGTGTATTTTTTCGCCGCCGATGTGTTTTGGCCTTCAGGCTGCACACAAACGAACAAGAAACATTGAATTAAAACTAAATGTGAAACATGAAGAGAAGACAAGAAGAAGCTAAAACCACAGATGAAATAAAACTGATAAATAAAATCACAGATTCTGTTTTTAATGATATTTATTTTCACCCCAAAATAAGCATGGACCAACTTTTAATGGGACGACTGCACGCTCTGTATCTCCAATTTTATCTCACCTGACTTCTTTGCTGTTGTCTTCTCCGTCTTCTCTTTCCAACCTGTACAACAACAGAGTACAACACGGCCACTGATGACATCACAGTTCAAAATGAGGTGTCAACATGGCGGCAGGCAGGATAGTGTGTTGGCGTTTTTGCCTGATCAAGGTCTACTTACAGAAATGTCACATTAAAGTCATTATTTTTGCGAGCTAGTGTGCAGGAGTTTTTCTAAAGCTGTGCTCATCGCTCCGATGCACCTGTTTGGAAACAGACCTCTGTGTCAGCTCTGATCCACGCATTCATCAGAAACTTTTGTGGAGCTTCATGTAAACTTGTTGACCCAGTGAAGTAATCATGCTGCACAAGAACACTTTGTTCTGTTTGGTACTTTCATTAGACCGCATGGAAACCAGGACGACCGACAAACATCTCATCAGAGCAGATCACCAAAGAGGGAAACTACTCATCATCATCAAACTTTTTCAAACGGTTAATGATGTCAGAGTTTGGTGGGATCCAACTGGCTGCTGGACAGACGCCTGAGTGTCCTCAGAGTTATTATGGGAAGTGATGAGATTCAACTTCCTCTAGATTCTAACTCTGATTTTCTGTATGTCGCAGACTGTAGATGGCAGTCAACGTATCACAGAGGGTGGATGGTGGTCAACGTGTCATGAGGATGTACTGTGACTGTACTGTGATTTGCTGTAATGATATAAGGCATCTCTGTGATGTCGTTGTCTCTTGAAATAATGTGATGACCAACCTTTTTTAACCCTCATACCTGAAGGAGACATTTTTGTCCCCTAGGGAGTGCACTTTCTTCAAGATCTTCACAGTAGATATGTTCTTCCTCATCATATTTGGCACAGGTGTGCATTTTTTGACTAATTTTCAAATGTCAAACACAAATCCTAATCACACCATTTTTCACTGTGTAGCAAACAATTGTTACACAGAGCCTTTTGGGGGACATTTTTGTCCCCTTTTAAAATGCCCTTAAAATGTCATATATTAATTTTTTTTTCTCCATTTTTTTTTTTCATAAATCTTTAAATTCTCTTTAGTCCTGACAATAACTACCAAGTAATTTTTTTTAACCCTTTAGATGCTCATTTCAACTTTTTAAGTGTAAATTTTAATGTTTTAGGTGCCTGCAAAGCGGAATTGTTGGGGGAGGATTATTACAGCCTGGGATGTGTCAATAATTAGTAATAACATTGGTTTCTATGGATTTGTAGTTTTTTTGCTATGTCAGATTTTTAAAAAAACTCCCTAATTTCTGAAAAGGGAACATTTTTGTCCCCCTCTGAAATGTCCTGAAAATGTCATGTTAATATTTTTTTCTCTTTCATAAATCTTTTGATCCACTTCAGTCCTGATCATTACTATCATGTATTCAATTATTTGCGTAATTTAACCCTTTAAATTACCCTTTTCTGTAATGTCAGATTTGTAAAAAACTCCAATAGATATCCACAATAATGCATAGAGTAATAGGCAATTGGAGATGAATGCACACACACACACACACACACACACACACACACACACACACAAAGCTGTGTCTTTGATATAAAAGGGGTCATGCAAAGCACAGAGGTCACACAGAGGTCAATGCAGACGTCAACATGAGCTGCTCCCAAAACAAAAGTACAAACAACAGACGACAACAACAGGCCTGGGAAAAGGTATTTTGTTTATGCAGGTGTGCAGGGTGCCAACCAGTGGCGGCTGCTGGTCTTTCAAAGAGGGGAAGCTCATTGTCAGCTTACATCATAAAATTTGTCAATTTATTTATACGTAAATTCTGCGCTCTGAAGAATTGGTGGCGCTGGTGAGGCGACACGCAGCAGCAGAGTAGAGTGAGCAGCAGAGTTTGCGGGTGTGTGTGTTTGCGTGTGTGTGCCAACTTTTGTTCGTCTACTATGGATATTAAAAGGTGGATCGTTTACCTCCTCGCCTGGACACTCTGTTTTGGCCTCCTGAGAGGACATTCTGTATCCCCTGAGTCACGCCAGTATGGACGGGAGTTTCTTCTGCTGTTCCAGAACGCTGGTGGAGGTATTGTGGACTGTGAGTCGTTCCCTGCGGAGATCGTCCGTCGTGGTTCTTCTCAGGGGGGGGTGAGCTCGGCTTTCCAGCCGGGACATGGAGTGAGGAAGAGGGGCAGACGTGGTGGAGTTCGGCAGCGGCTCAAAAGACAGGGCCACCGTAGGATCCCCCTGCCCTCGATCATCCTTATCAACGCACAGTCTCTTCGGAACAAGGTGGATGACTTGCAAGCAAATGTAAAGTTCCTCTCCGAGTACAGAAGTGCTTGCCTCATTGCTGTGACCGAGACGTGGCTTAAGCAGCAGGATCTGCAACCCGACTTGGCTATAGATGGCTTCGGGGAACCACTGCGTCTCGACAGAGACCCCACAGTGACGGGGAAATCACTGGGTGGTGGACTCTGTTTATATATTAATTAACACTGGTGCAGCACTTCAGTTGTCAGAGAAACTCTATGCACTCCGGATATCGAACTTCTCTCTGTTTCTCTGCGCCCCTTTTATCTCCCGAGGGAATTTCCACAACTATTTATAACCCTCGTTTATATTCACCCAAAGGCTAATGCTGCTAATGCCACACGGGCTATTGCAGACACAGTCTACCGGCTTCAGAACATTGCACCGGATGCCCCTACCTTCATTATGGGTGATTTTAATCACTGCACACTCGGGAAGTCACTCTCAAACTTTCACCAATATGTCACCTGCCCCACTACGAATTGGAGGTGCCTGGATCTCTGTTACGGATCAATTAAAGGTGCATATAAGTCCTTTCCGAGAGCTCCCCTGGGGACTTCTGACCACAGTGTGGTTTATTTATGTCCGGTGTATAAACCCGTCCTGAAGGAAACAAAACCCGAGCGGAGGCTGGTTCCGGTCTGGTCGGAGGATTCCATTCAGCGTCTCCAGGATTGCTTTCTTTGCACAGACTGGGATTTATTTGTGGACACTTGTTCAGATTTGGACGACCTGACTGAAACTGTCACCTCATATATCAATTTCTGTGAGGATTTGATAATTCCCAGAAAATCAATTTCTATCTTCCCTAATAATAAGCCATGGGTATCTAAATCAGTTAAAAATATCATTAACCAGAGAAACATCAGCTTTAAGAAAGGTGACATCACTCGTAGCAGGGAACTACAAAAGGAAGTTAAGCGTGAACTTAAACTTGCCAAAATTAAATATAAAAATAAGGTGCAAATCCTGCTTACTTCAGGTAACTCTAGACCTGCATGGGAGGGTGTTAAGTCGATTATGGGCATGCAATCAAATAGAAGCCCTATTTCTCTCGCTGGCATGTCTGATTCCGAGCTTGCCAGTGATTTAAATAGTTTTTATAATCGTTTTAACACTGGTGACTTCAGAAATGAGCTATCGACATATAGATTCACTCCTTCTGCCCAGTCAGAGGTCTCCATAGAGATAAGCGAAGGCACTATCTGTAAGCTTTTTAAAGGAGTGAAAGAGAGGAAAAGTCCTGGGCCAGACAACATTGGTGGTAGGCTTCTAAGGAACTGTGCAGAGGAGTTGGCTGGCATCTTCACTCTCATCTTCAGGCAATCCCTCCAGCTCTGCAGGGTCCCTAATCTCTGGAAAGACTCCATCATTGTCCCGGTGCCCAAGACAAGGGCACCCAAAACCCAAAATGACTTTCGGCCTATTGCTTTAACCTCTCTCATCATGAAGTCCTTTGAACGCATCATAAAGGCTGAGATCTTAGGCATAATGCAGAGCAGCCTTGATCCACTGCAGTTTGCCTACAGAGCAGGCAGGAGTGTTGATGACGCTGTCAATACCCTTCTCAGCCTGGTCTTGGGGCATCTTGAGGGGGCACATAACTTTGCACGTCTCCTTTTTATTGATTTTTCTTCTGCTTTTAATTGCATTCAACCACATATTTTAGCTAACCGTCTGACCAACAGACATAACCTTAACCAGGGTTTAGTATCTTGGCTTGTTGACTTTTTAACTGACAGACCTCAGAGCGTGAAAGTTAATGGCTTTTTATCTGACGCACTTTTATCCTCCACTGGTTCGCCTCAAGGCTGTGTCCTTTCACCACTTTTATTCATCTTGTATACAAATGAATGTCGCAGTCAGCATGCTGATAGGCACATCATTAAATTTGCCGATGATTCGGTAATTGTGTCTCTTTTAAACAATTATGACAGTACTCACGGCCCAGTGGTAAAGGATTTTAGCGAATGGTGCGAGAGCTCTTTTTTAAAAATCAATGTTCTTAAAACTAAAGAACTCATTATTGATTTTAGGAAAAAGCCTCCACCACATTCCCCTGTTCTTATTCATGGTCAGGTGGTTGACACTGTACAACAGTACAAATACTTGGGCACTATCATTGACAGCAAATTGACATTTGAGGCCAATACGGACGCAATTTGTGCAAAGGCCCACCAGCGCATGTACTTTTATCGAAAGTTGCGAAGTTTTAATGTAGACACTACTTTTATGAAGATGTTTTATTCTTGTTTTATTGAGTCTGTTTTAACCTTTTCTTTTATTTGCTGGTTTGGGTCCCTCACTGTAAAAGACAGGAACAGGCTCAACAATATAGTGAGGATGTGTGGCAGAATAGCGGGGGTCAGCCTTCAGGAGCTCTCTGTTCTGTACAGAGCCAGGGCTACAAGGAAAGCCCATACCATCCTGTCTGACCCCGCCCACCCGCTGGCCTCACAATATAGGCTTCTGCCATCGGGCCGCTGGTACATGGTACCAAGACAAAGGTCAAACAGACTCAGAAACTCATTTGTTCCCATTTCCATTGGCCTAATCAACAATTTATTGTGTTGACCTGTGCCCCCCCCGCCATTGGATTGTGTTGGTTGTATGACTGAATGTGTTCTTTTGTTGTCTGTATTTCTGCTGTTTCTTTCTTTCTTTGCTAGCTGTACAACAAATTGCCCCCCCAGGGGGATAATAAAGTTTACTGAACTGAACTGAACTGAACTGTTCAATCAGTGATACTGTTGAACAGTATGACTGATTGAACGATCTAACGAAACGATATTAAACTCCAACAAGGAAATGTTGAAATTATGTTAAACTGAAACAAGGGAATACTATGAGTGTGTTTTATTTACAGTGTAAGAAATGAACAAGTAATTTCGCCAAGCAAATACCAACAAATGGGTTTCAGTTTGTCTTTCGACTTCACCTGCAAAATCCGCGATGGGACTGAGCTGAGCTGTCAAGTGACGGTGTATATCTCAAAATAGCTGTCAATCAAAACGGGATTCAGGGAATTCAGGAAGCTGAGCTTCCCTTGCAGTCTTAGAGAAATCGCCTCTGGTGCCAACCATATAAATATGACCAGCTCAAGAGCTATTCCAGTCACTCATATAACTGTCGGAGTCATGGCACGCAGATTCAATTTGGAAGAAGCCCTGAATCAAGTCCTACAGGAGAACGATTCTTCCTACTCCTCCTCCACCTCTGATGACACATCGGACCCTGAATGGGAAGACCCCCCTAACTCTCCCTCCAGCTTGGATTATGACAGCTCAGATGTCAGCGAGGAAATGGATGAGACTGCCGGTCTGGACATCCAGTGGATTTCAAAAAATGGCCAGGTCTACTGGTCTGACAACCATTCCAACAACAACTCCTATTGCTGCAGTTTCTGTGCATGAAATGGCACACACACACACACACACACACACACACACACACACACACACACACACACACCTACTTTACTCCAAAGTTAAAATATGTTCTTGTACAAGATATCTTTTTGTACAAAATATGTTCATGTTCATAGGGGTTGAAATTTGTAAAATAAATGAACATTTGGACAGTCTGCTTGAGTGTTGTATTGTTATTGTGCTTTATTTTTATAGTACAGGTTCCCTTGTGTTTTAAAAGGGTTTAAAATTGTGAAAATAATTGAATACATGATAGTTATGATCAGGACTGAAGTGGATCAAAAGATTTATGAAAAAAAAAGGGGAAAAAAACAAGAATGTCCCCTTTTCAGAAATTAGGGAATTTTTTTTATTTGATCTGACTTAGCTGAAAACCTAAAAATCCATAAAAACCATTGTCGTTGCTAATCATTGACATATCCCAGGCTGTAATAATCCCACCCAAAAAAATTCACTTTGCATTTTAAATATTAAAATTATTTCAATGTTACTGTTTTTTTAAAATCAGAAATTGGTGATGATGTCACATACACTGGCATTTAAAGGGTTAAAATTGTGAAAATAATTGAATACTTGATAGTTATTATCAGGACTGAAGTGGATCAAAAGATTTATGAAAAACAATGGGGAAAAAATATAAACATATGACATTTTTAGGGCATTTAAGGAGCGGACAAAAATGTCCCCTTTTCAGAAATTAGGGAGTTTTTTTTATTTAATCTGACTTAGCAGAAAACCTAAAAATCCATAAAAACCATTATTGTTGCTAATCATTGACACATCCCAGGCTGTAATAATCCCACCCAGAAAATTCCACTTTGCATTCCAAATATTGAAATTATTTCAGTTTTATTGTGTTTTTTTTTTTAACAGAAATTGGTGATGTCATCACATACACTGGCATTGAAAGGGTTTAAAATTGTGAAAATAATTGAATACTTGATAGTTATTATCAGGACTGAAGTGGATCAAAAGATTTATGAAAAACAATGGGGAAAAAATATGAAAATATGATATTTTTAGGGCATTTAAGAAGGGAACAAAAATGTCCCATTTTCAGAAATTAGGGAGTTTTTTAAAAAAAAATCTGACATAGAAAAAAAAACTACAAATCCATAGGAACCAATGTTATTACTAATCATTGACATATCCCAGGCTGTATTAATCCCACCCAGAAAATTCCACTTTGCATTCCACATATTGAAATTATTTCAGTTTTATTGTGTTTTTTTTTTTAACAGAAATTGGTGATGTCATCACATACACTGGCATTGAAAGGGTTTAAAATTGTGAAAATAATTGAATACTTGATAGTTCTGATCAGGACTGAAGTGGATGTAGCATAAATGATAGGAAAATTAATAATTATGCTGAATATGCTAACTAGAGATCTGGGTAATTGGCTAGTTGTCAGAAGAAATAGCTCGGCTCAAAGAGGAAGTGAACAGTGGTGAATCACACAGAGACAGAAATACTGCTTGGTATAAATGGTACCATGTATTAGAATTATTAACAAAAATAAATAAAACAATATTTAACAAAAGTAGAAATGTTTAACAAAATAAATAAACAAACAATATTTAACAAAAATAAATCACATTCCTTTGAATGGCCATTCAAGTTTCTTTGAAGACACTGAGTATATGTATGCGTGGATTTCACAATTTCACAGTATTTTAGCCCCCAGCACAACACAAGCAACCCATAGAAAAATCCCACCCCAAGCTCATACAACCCACTTCCAGGTTATGGAAAGCAGTCCAGGTGAGTCGTCAATAGTTTCAGTTCAGTTGTTTGTAGTGATTGGTGTGTTGGTGGGTGAATGAGGACAACGAGATGAGCAAATTTCCTTATAGGTTTCAGAAAAAGAGTCTATAGGCTGCAAGGAGCCTCCTACCCGGGCCGGCAGGAGTGAGGTAGAGGCTGGCTGTGGTTCATTGAAGGTTTCTTTCCTTTGTAGCTCGCCATCAACCTGGCCTGTGTGTAATACAGGACCATTCATTAAAGTTCACTGTGTTCACATTATCAATTCTCATTCCACTGCATACATACATACATACATACTCATTGCCTAATAAATAAATAAACATCAATTACATAGCATATCAAAGACTGTCAAGTTGTGTTAGCCACGAGTGAGCCGCGAAGCTAATCATCCCATTAAACACATGGAGACGGCTAAGCTAGCGCCACACACACACAATCAAACACTCACCAGCTCGCTGTAAGCTACAATCTCGGACCGCGGACACAGCGGTAAATGGATGCACCCTCGGACACACTCAGGACAGACTCAGCGGTAAGCGGCTCCTAAAAGTTAAGAGTTGTTACCGTAGGCATAAAGCATTATATCACTAAAAACTTGTGCCAAACAATTCCAAACTGACCTGCAGCAACTCCGTTCCGACCGTGGCTCAGCAGCAGCGAGCTACTTCCTGCCCTCCCCCATATACTGTACTGATTGGCGGCAAGCGGTTGACGGCTATGTGACGTGACGGTGACGTAACGCGATGTAACGTGCTGCATTTTGCACCTGGGTTACATGGATCAAAAGATTTATGGAAAAAAAACGGGGAAAAAAGACATTTATAGAGCATTTTAAAAGGGGACAAAAATGTCCCCTTTTCAGAAATTAAGGAGTTTCTGGTATCAGGTATGAGGGTTAAATTAACGTCACAAAATCAAATGTCAGTGAATGTCCTGGACACATGTCCAGGACATACAAAGGTCAGGACATAGACTCCTGACGCTGATCCAGAGAGTACACACGTCCCACTCTGTTGGACGACAGACAGACTGTGACTGTACAAACGTCCTGAACATTTTTGACTCAGATTTGATTATAAAGATGATTGAATCCTGTATTCTGTCAGTGTCACAACAACAACAACAGCAACAACAATAGTAAATGTAAAATAATTTTTTACTCTCAGGTCAGTGAGGTGCTGCAGCTGACCCAGGGATGGTCTCACGGTGTTGCAGTGAGACATTTTATCAGAAATCCCAGCGAGCCGCCACTGTGATGTAAATATGAAGTCAAACAGATGGTCAAGTCACTCACTGATTGGACAGTTTTAGTGATGTCATCCAGCATCACAGGCGCATCATCTGAAACGCATTCAGTCTGAAAACACACTGCACCATTTGAACGTCAGTTTACAGGCTGAACAATGTGTTCCCTGAAAATTGGTCGGTGAAAAGTCCTTTCATGTCGCCATGATACACAGCTGGATGCCTTCAGAGTGTAACGGCACCTGGCGCAGTCAGGAGGAAGAACGCCTGAAGAAAAGCATAAAGGAACAGAAGTCTGAGCAGGGCCAATGGGAGGGGTCCAACGACCACGGACTGTCACCTGAGAGGGCAGGTTTCACTTCCTGTAAGATTGTAAAGTGTTTCGGCTAAATGTAACCACGTGTGTCGGCTAAATGTAACCACGTGTGTGTGTTGGCTAAACGTAACCACGTGTGTGTGTCGGCTAAACGTAACCACGTGTGTGTGTCGGCTAAACGTAACCACGTGTGTGTGTGTTGGCTAAATGTAACCACGTGTGTCGGCTAAATGTAACCACGTGTGTGTGTTGGCTAAATGTAACCACGTGTGTGTGTGTTGGCTAAATGTAACCACGTGTGTCGGCTAAATGTAACCACGTGTGTGTGTCGGCTAAATGTAACCACGTGTGTGTGTCGGCTAAACGTAACCACGTGTGTGTGTTGGCTAAACGTAACCACATGTGTGTGTCGGCTAAATGTAACCACGTGTGTGTGTCGGCTAAACGTAACCATGTGTGTGTGTGTTGGCTAAACGTAACCATGTGTGTGTGTGTCGGCTAAATGTAACCACGTGTGTGTATGTTGGCTAAATGTAACCACGTGTGTGTGTTGGCTAAATGTAACCACGTGTGTGTGTGTTGGCTAAATGTAACCATGTGTGTGTGTTGGCTAAATGTAACCACGTGTGTGTGTGTTGGCTAAATGTAACCACGTGTGTGTGTGTTGGCTAAACGTAACTGTGTGTGTGTGTTGGCTAAATGTAACCACGTGTGTGTGTGTTGGCTAAACGTAACCACGTGTGTGTGTGTTGGCTAAACGTAACCACGTGTGTGTGTGTTGGCTAAATGTAACCACGTGTGTGTGTGTTGGTGTTTCTAAAGGTCAGAGACGTTCAGAGTCGCAGCAGACTGGAGACAGCCGATGTCATCGAGACGATTCGACTCTGAGAATGTTTTATGTGATTTGGGTGAAAATGAAAGTGAGTCGTATATTCTGTCCGACCTGTGATGATTTTATCGAATGTGTTGTCTGAACTTTGACATCTTCTGGTGCTCAGAGGAGAAAAACTAAAACAATATTTTGATGCGTTTAAGTTACAAACATCTGAAAATTAAAAATAGTTTCATTATTCAGACTTCAGTGTTACACAGTAAATGTGTCTGAACTCGTCAGGCTCTGTTTTCTGTCTTTGTCATGTTTGTTGTTTGTGTTTGTGCTGCATGTTTGAATGAATAGAAATAAAATGATAAATAAATAAAATAGTCAATGCAGAGTTTTAAAGCCTGTCACAAAAAACAGTGACTTGAGAAAACACGTTTGGTTTAAGTCTCTGTTTTATTTTTCATTTCCAGTCTGACTCTCAGTTCAGCTAGTTGTTTGACATTTCACTGTCTCCGTCCTGACTGTGTAACACATCCTCCTCCTCATCCAGGTGTTCAGTCCTCAGAGTTTGATCGACAGTTTTCACTGATGAACCAAACAGGAAGAACACGAACACACCTCGAACGTCCTCAGGCGTCAGACAGGTAAAGTCAGAGAGACTCTGAACACGTCTGAACTTGTCTGCAGGTGAACAGGTGAGGCTTCTCAGGTAACGTTGAGTCATCATGTGTGACTCAAACCTGACTGACGACAGACTGACTCACTGAATCTGCTGCTGTATGTTTGTCCTTAATCACACCGGCTGCTGATGTCATCGGTCACTCACTGATGATGTCACAACAGGAAGAACATTTAACCCTTCATAACTCAGCATTTCAACATGTGTAATGTTTCTGCTGAAGATAAATAAAATGTTTATTTTAGGATTGTTCATACACAATCATATTTTGGAGGAGATGTGATGATTAACAGAAATATAAATATTTAAAAAATAATATTTTATCCCACAAAGAAAATAAACAACATCTATTGTTGTTAAGTTGAATGAAGTCATACAGTTGTCTAGTTTACTGATGTATGAACAGAGGTTACATCAAACCAGAGTGAGCGTCCTCTACTGACCAATCAGACTGCAGTGTTCACAGCTCCACCTTTTAGTACCAGATCTGTGTGCTAGGTACCCCAACAGAGGGGGGACCAAACATGGGGACGCTAAGGAATGCTTCTATTGGTACCATCCACAACTGTTCACTGTGGAAACAGAAACTATGAACTGCACTGAACTGGACTATACTGGACTGGACTGGATTGGATTGGACTGGACTGGACTGAGCTGGAACATTCTCAAAGACAGCAGTGGGAGGGGCGTCACATGTGTCTCTTCGTACAGACCTGCTGCAGGTGACGAGTGGTCATGTGTCCTGCTGTAGATGACAAGCGGTGTCTCTTTGTACAGACCTGCTGCAGATGATGAGTGGTGTGTCTTCATACAGACCTGCTGCAAATGACGAGCAGTGTACCTTCGTACAGACAGTCGATAACTGTAGATGTGATAAACCTGGTTCAGTCTCAGAGGTCAGAACTATAACAACAGTCACAGTGGAGAGCGACATCGCTGGGATCATTTTAGAGAGACGGGATGAATGATAGAAACACCAGAGTCCATCTAACGTTCAATATGAGTCATTATCAGTCTGTAAGAACAAACAGTCTGTATGAAGACGTGATGAAGAAGAGGATGAATCAATTCCTCAGAATCACAGATGTTTTGTTTCTATCATGAAGGAGACGATTAATTAACGTCATCGTATTTCCTCTCCTGAGCTGCCGTCACAGACTTTACAGAACATTTTCGTCCATCAGTGTGAATTAATGTCATCCTTCTTGGTCCTTCACACTTCCTGTAGGTTAGGTTTAGGGTCTGATCTCGTCTTCAGCGGCCTGAAAACATCTTTAAACTGTAGAAGAAGAAACACATGTCACTGTTGAACCAGTTTGGGTGGAACTGTCCTTTAAATTTCTGACCTCACGCTGTGACCTCACTGCTGATGAAGTCAGAGGCTGTAATGAGGCTTCTTATTGGTCATTACAGACAGCTGATGTCAGACCCATCCTGACCTGACGTGACCTCTGCTGCAGGTTGACACCTGTACAGTCCCAACAGCCAATCACAGAGCAGCAGACTGAACTCCTGAGGGCGAGCTGACGTTGCTCAGATGAAGATGAAATAAATACCTGAACAGGTTATGTTCATCAGGTGAAATGAGCCAATCAGAGCAGATAAGAGTTCAAACATCAAACACACAGACACAAATGAGACACACTGGAGTCTGTCTGCCTCTGACAGACCTTTCTACAGCAGACAGAAGACGTGTTGGACATTTTTCACGTTTTAATATCATTCTGTTTAAAGCTCGTTCATTAAGTGAATCTCAGCTGGTGTTGCTAGTTTGTGTCACAATCATTTTTAAGTATAAGGACAAAAACAGCAGCATCCTGGTGTTCTGCTGCTTAAGTGTCATGGTTTACTGAGCAGAGTCACTGTTCACAGTAACACCTGAGACACCTGGGGAATATTGTGTCTCTTTACATCTCTTTGCATGTCTTTGAGTCTCTTTGTGGTCTTTCTAATCGATTCGTGTTGATTTGAAGGACATTTTTCAAGTGAAGGCCAGAGGCGCCCCCTTGTTTGGTAACAGAGTGTCAATGCGTGAAGAATTTACTGCCTTGTTATGTTTCATTTTAATAATGTAAACCACTCCTTCATACTAATCTGCATCAAACACAAACATTTTGTTCACCGTTAGGGTTAAGGTCAGGGTATACTGTATATTATCTTTGTTTATTATCACCGTTTACTATCTCGTGCCTTTGACGGTCCTTCTCCTGGTTTTGTTGCACGTTGATAAGATCAAAGAATAAAATCCGTTATAAAGAAAATTATGATCATATATCTGACCATGTATCTAAAGTTTCTGTGTTTCAGCTGCAGAATAAATAAAAACATAAAACAGGACAATGATGTTGAATCAATGAAGGATAACTGGATTCAGTCTGATGTCTGATCTCAGATCAGTTCTGCACAACAACAACTGATTTTTATTCTTCATCATATTTTAAGTTTCTGTAGTTTGAACTCGACACCGACAGGCGCTGATCAATAGTCACTGATGAACTTGATCAATAACGTTGGTTCATCAAAGCGAGCTGACGGACGCTGCTGTTGATTTATTGATCGGCTCATTGATCTCTGCTGGTCAGCAGCTGAGGCTCCGTACGGTGGTCTGTGGTGACTTCATTAGTCCGATATGAACATCAGCCAATCAGAGGAGGCTCCGTCTGACCGCAGCTGCTCTGGCCATTCGTTCATCGACTCCAGACGCCATTTTAACAGATCACCAGTTGACACTCAGCGTCCTGAGAGCTGAACCACGACAGTCAGATGCTTCGTGAGGTTTGGTGAGTCTGAAGAGTTTTCTGTCCCGTGAAGGTGACGCTCTTTAACCTGTTTAGATATCCATGGTAACTGATGCTGTGGACCTCACCTGGTCAGGATCAGTTTATGTTCGGATCTTTGGCACTCATCACTCCGTCATCAGTGACAGTTTATGTACAAACTGTCAGCTGAGGGAAAACATTATAAACACACTTTATCCAACCTGTTGAGCTGTAAACATAAAAACAGACTGACAGTTATTCTGCGGCCGTAATATTACATACGCACCCTCGAATAACAGCATGCAGTTTTACAGTCTGACAGTGAGTAAACGTCTTTGTCTTCATCCGCTGCTTTCGTCTGACACTGTCACATGACTTTATTCCATCATTAAAATATTTCAGGTTTGTTTTTCTGTGTTTTTCACCTTCTTCAGAGTCTTAACAGATGAGACGAGACAGAGGAATGGGACATAGCCAAGACAAGACAAGACAGAGGTATGGGACACAGATGAGACGAGACGAGACAGAAGAACAGGACACAGATGAGACAAGACGAGACAGAAGAACAGGACACAGCCAAGAGGAGACAGAAATGGGACACAGACGAGACGAGAAAGAGGAATGGGACACAGCCGAGACAAGACAAAGGAACAGGACAAAGCCAAGACAAGGCAGAAGAATGAGACATAGCCAAGGCGAGATGAAGGAACAGGACAAAGCCGAGACGAGACAGAGGACTGGGACACAGCTGAGACAAGACAAAGGAACAGGACAAAGCCAAGACGAGACAGAGGAATGGGACCAGGCCAAGACAGGACAAGATAAGACAAGACAAGACAAGACAAGACAAGACAGAGGAACGGGACACAGACGAGACGATATGAGACAGAAGGACGGGACACAGCCAAGACAAGATAAAGGAACAGGACACAGCCAGGCAGGACAAAGCTGAGACGAGACAGAGGAATGGGACACAGCCAGGCAGGACAAAGCTGAGACGAAACAGAGGAACGGGACACAGACGAGACGAGACAAGATAGAAGAATGGGACACAGCCAAGATGAGACAGAAGAACGGGACACAGCCAACAGGAGACAGAGGAACGGGACACAGACGAGATGAGACAGAAGAACGGGACACAGCCAGGCAGGACAAAGCCGAGATGAGACAGAGGAATGGGACACAGCCAGGCAGGACAAAGCTGAGATGAAACAGAGGAACGGGACACAGACGAGACGAGATGAGACAGAAGAATGGGACACAGCCAAGATGAGACAGAAGAACGGGACACAGCCAAGATGAGACAGAAGAACGGGACACAGACGAGATGAGACAGAAGAACGGGACACAGCCAAGACGAGACAAATGAACAGGACAAAGCAAAGATGAGACAGAGGAATGGGACACGGCCAAGATGAGATGAGACAGAAGAATGGGACACAGCCAACAGGAGACAGAGGAACGGGACACAGACGAGACGAAACAGAAGAACGGGACACAGCCAGGCAGGACAAAGCCGAGACGAGACAGAGGAATGGGACACAGACGAGACGAGACGAGACAGAAGAATGGGACACAGCCAAGAGGAGACAGAGGAATGGGACACAGACGAGACAAGACAGAAGAACAGGACACAGCCAAGATGAGACAGAGGAATGGGACACGGCAAAGACAAGACAGAGGAATGGGACACGGCCAAGACAAGATGAGACAGAGCAACGGGACACAGATGAGATGAGATGAGACAGAAGGACGGGACACAGCCGAGACAAGACAAAGGAGCGGGACACAGCCAGGCAGGACAAAGCCGAGACGAGACAGAGGAACGGAACACAGACGAGACAAGACGAGACAGAAGAATGGGACACAGCCAAGAAGAGACAGAGGAATGGGACGGAGATGAGACAAGACAGAAGAACAGGACACAGCCAACAGGAGACAGAGGAATGGGACACAGCCGAGACAAGACAAAGGAACAGGACAAAGCCGAGATGAGACAGAAGAACGGGACACAGCCAAGACGAGACAAAGGAACAGGACAAAGCCAAGATGAGACAGAGGAATGGGACACGGCAAAGACAAGACAGAGGAATGGGACACAGCCAAGACAAGATGAGACAGAAGAATGGGACACAGCCAAGAGTAGACAGAGGAATGGGACACAGCCGAGATGAGACAGAGGAACGGGACACAGATAAGACGAGACAAAGGAACGGTACACAGACGAGACGAGACAAAGGAATGGGACATAGCCAAAACAAGACGAGCCAGAGGAACGGGACACAGATGAGACGAGACAGAAGAATGGGACACAGCCGAGAGGAGACAGAGGAACGGGACACAGCTGAGATGAGACGAGACAGAGGAACAGGACACAGATGAGACGAGACGAGACAGAGGAACAGGACACAGATGAGACGAGATGAGACAGAAGAACGGGACACAGCCAAGAGGAGACAGAGGAATGGGACACAGATGAGACGCGAGATGACACTGAAAAAGCGCCTGATTCTACAAGCAGAATAAAATTTTTTAACAACCCAACAAGCTGAATATCTGACATCTAAATTACAATGTAACTTTTATGAGCACGGGAAGAAGGCAGGGAAGCTCCTGGCCCAGCAGCTGCACCAGAGAACAGCTGCTCAGGCTATCCCTGAAATATGTGACGAACAAGGCCTAAAACAAACAGATAATACAGAAATTAATTAATGCTTCGACAGATTCTATCAGTCACTGTATTCCACAAATCGATCTACTAATCCAACAGTCTTAGAGCATTTTTTTGAAGAACCTGAACTTTCCATCAATCCATCCAGAAATGGTGGCTGAGCTGGAAAGGACAATAACCACCTCGGAGGTAGACTCTGCAATTCGTGAGTACGCAGACTGGGAAATCTCCAGGCTTGGACGGATATCCTGCTGAATTTTTCAAAAAAATTCTCCACCCAGCTCTCTCCACTACTACTATCTGTTTTTGAAGAGTCTTTCTTATCCCACTCCCTGCCCTCTACCATGTCTCAGTCGATCATCTCATTAATTTTGAAAAAAGATAAAGAGCCCCTTGAATGTATCCCTTACTGCCTAATTTCACTTTTAAACACGAATACAAAAATCCTTGAAAAGGTTCGGGCCTTACGAATGGAGAAGACCCTGCCACTAATTATTTCACCTGATCAGACGGGTCTCATAAAAGGTCAGCACTCCGAGACCTCAAAGAGACACAGCAAGACCACAGAGAGACAAAACAAGACCTCAAAGAGACAAATCAAGACTTCAAAGAGAGATAACATGACTGCAAAGAGAAAAAACAAGACCTCAAAGTGACGCAATGCCTAAGAAAGAGACACAACATGATGTTAAAGAGACAAATGAAGACCACAAAGAGACAAAACAACAAAAGATGCATACAGACTTCACAGAGACACAAAACCACCACAGAGTCTGGGTGTCGTTGCTCCTGAGTAGGGGAGGTGGTGGATCCCTTTGCTCGTCTGTGACCGGGGGCCCATTGTCACATAATCCGCCCATGTGGTCGTGTACAGTTGATTCAGCGTCCAGCTGAACAAAGGGACGTTACGTAAACTCAGTATGAAGTTACAGAAATGTCACTCATCAACCATCTGTCAACCATCAATCATCTGTTGTCACGTATGTTCAACAGTTCAAGTATGTTCAACAGTTCACATATGTTCAACAGCTCACGTAAGTTAAACAGCTCACATATGTTCAACAGTTCACGTAAGTTAAACGGCTCACGTATCTTCAACAGTTCACGTAAGTTAAACAGCTCACATATGTTCAACAGTTCACGTATGTTAAACAGCGCACGTAAGTTAAACAGGTCATGTATGTTCAACAGTTCACTTAAGTTAAACAGGTCATGTATGTTAAACAGCTCACATATGTTCAACAGTTCATGTATGTTCAACAGTTCTTGTGTTCAAAAGCCCACGTATGTTTTACTGCTTATATATGTTCAACAGTTCATGTATGTTCAACAGTTCTTGTGTTCAAAAGCCCACGTATGTTTTACTGCTTATATATGTTAAACAGTTCACGTATGTTCAACAGTTCACATAAGTTAAACAGCTCATGTATGTGAAACAGCTCACATATGTTCAACAGTTCACGTAAGTTAAACAGCTCACATATGTTCAACAGTTCACGTAAGTTCAACAGTTCACTTAAGTTAAACAGGTCATGTATGTTAAACAGCTCACATATGTTCAACACTTCACGTATGTTAAACAGGTCATGTATGTTCAACAGCTCATATATGTTAAACAGCTCACATATGTTCAACAGCTCACATATGTTCAACAGTTCACATATGTTAAACGGCTCATGTATGTTCAACAGCTCACATATGTTCAACAGTTCACATATGTTAAACGGCTCACGTATGTTCAACAGCTCACATATGTTCAACAGTTCACATATGTTAGACGGCTCACGTATGGACAAGATGGCGCCGCCTGAGTGGCAGCCTGTTACAGTAGCTCCGACCCCTTTCTGTACTTTAAGTGTGTTTTTTTGTGTTTTTAGTTGTTTTTTTATTTGCCAATCTCACTCGTTCACATTCAGCAACGAATGTGAAACTGCTGAGATTTGTTTTATGCCTTTTTCTTACCTTTGGTCTGTTTGAGGCAACTTTTGGAGACCCTTTCAGCCACGGATCGATTGTTTACACCCGCGATCAGCTGTTGGCGCTGTGCCAAACTCACGTACTCCCCAACGAGAGACCGGAGATCCCCAAGGAGTTACGGAGAAGGAGACAGGGATGCAGAGCTGAAACCAAGCGTCGGGAGCGGAAAAGACGGTACAAACCATCTATACCGTCCGTTATTATGGGGAATGTAAGATCTCTCCCTAATAAGATGGATGAGCTCATGGCGCTGACCAGACTGCAGAGGGAGTACCGGGAGTGTAGCGTGATGTGCTTCACGGAGACCTGGCTAAATGGACTAACTCCAGACTCACACGTTGCTCTCAACGGTTTTCAGCTGTTCAGAGCGGACAGGAGAGCAGAGGAGACCGGTAAGAGGAAGGGAGGGGGGATAGCGATGTATGTGAATGAGAGACGGTGTCACCCGGGGCACATCAGTGTTAAAGAGCAACATTGCACCAGGGATATCGAGCTGCTAGCTGTTAGCATTCGGCCATACTACCTCCCGCGGGAGTTCTCGCAGATTATCGCGATAACTGCGTATATCCCGCCGTCGGCCGATGCTGCAGCAGCCTGTGAGCTCCTACACACTGTTGTGTCTCAGCTCCAAACATCGCACCCCCAGTCCCTCATCCTCATCTCTGGCGACTTCAATCATGTCTCTCTGTCTGCCGCCCCCCCCACATTCACTCAGTATGTGGACTGCCACACCAGGGACTGTAAAACACTGGACTTGCTGTATGCAAACATCAAGGATGCATACAGCTCATCACCCCTCCCCCCACTGGGCCGCTCGGATCACAACCTGGTTCATCTGTCCCCTGCTTACAAACCTGTGGTGAGCAGACAACCCCCCACCACTAGGTATGTGAGACAATGGTCTGAGGAGACCAGCATGGCACTGAGGGACTGTTTTGGTGTAACTGACTGGGGAGTGCTGTGCAGTCCACATGGGGAGGACATAGACAGCTTGACCGACTGCATCACGGACTATATAAACTTCTGCGTGGAGAACACTGTACCGACCAGGAAGGTACGGATCTTCTCCAATAACAAGCCGTGGGTGACCCCTGATCTGAAAGCGCTTCTGAATAAGAAGAAGAGGATTTTCAGATCATGGGACAAAGATGAGCTGAGGAGGGTCCAGAAGGACCTTAAAAGAGAAATAAGGAGGGGCAAGGACAGCTACAGGAGGAAGTTGGAGGAGCGCCTTCAACAAAACAACATACGGGAGGTGTGGAGAGGCCTGAAGACAATCTCTGGCCACAACATCAACAGCAGGAGGGGCCCAGAGTCTGGAGACCGGGGGTGGGTGAATGAACTGAACCTGTTTTTCAACAGGTTTGATTCTGCTCCCTCTCCCACCCACCAGAGCTCGGACCCAGGGCTCTCTCACCCTCCCTGGCAAACCTCCTCCCCCTCCCTCATTACATCAGCTGCACCCTTCCCACACCTTTTAACCCCCCTCCAATTCACACCTCCCTCCTCTACTCAGTCACCCCCCACTCCCCGCTGCAGCCTCTCCATAACAGCTGACCAGGTGAGGAGAGAGCTCACGAAGATCAAGGTGAGAAAGGCTACTGGTCCGGATGGCATCAGCTCCAGACTGCTGAGGGACTGTGCAGCTCAGCTCTGTCAGGTGGTTCTGCACATCTTCAACCTCAGCCTCAGTCTGGAGAAGGTTCCTGTCCTGTGGAAGACTTCCTGCGTGGTCCCTGTACCAAAGACTGCACACCCCAGGGAGCCCAACCACTTCAGACCTGTAGCCCTGACCTCCCACCTGATGAAGACCATGGAGAGGATCATACTCAACCACCTCCGACCCCTGGTGAGAACAGAACTGGACCCCCTGCAGTTTGCATATCAGGCAGGCATTGGGGTGGATGACGCTGTCATCTACCTGCTCCACCGAACACTGTCTCACCTGGAGAACACTGAAAGCGCTGTGAGAGTCATGTTTTTTGACTTCTCCAGCGCTTTCAATACAATACAGCCATCTCTGCTCAGGGGGAAGCTGGAAGGAGCTGGAGTCGACCGTCACCTGGCTGCATGGACCATAGACTACCTCACCAGCAGACCACAGTATGTGAGGCTTGGTGACTGCGTGTCTGATGTGGTAGTCTGCAGCACGGGGGCTCCACAGGGGACAGTCCTCGCCCCATTCCTCTTCACCCTGTACACATCGGACTTCAGACACAACACGGACAGCTGCCACCTCCAGAAGTTCTCTGATGATACAGCCATTGTTGGATGTGTGTCAGAGGGGAATGATCTGGAGTACAGGGGGGTCATCACGGACTTTGTCAACTGGTGTGAGATCAACCACCTTCACATCAATGCCAGCAAGACAAAGGAGTTAGTGATCGACTTCCGTAGGAAAGCACCCCGGACAACTCCTGTGAACATCCAGGGTTTGGACATTGAGGTCGTGGAGGAGTACAAATACCTGGGTGTTCACCTCAACAATAAACTGGACTGGTCCACAAACATCAACGTCCTGTACAAGAAGGGCCAAAGTCGTCTCCACCTGCTGCGGCGACTGAGGTCCTTCGGAGTGTGCAGGACACTGCTACGGACCTTTTATGACACTGTGGTAGCGTCTGCCATCCTCTATGCAGTGGTCTGCTGGAGCAGTGGAAGCACGGAGGGGGACAGAAAAAGACTGAACAAGCTGGTCAGGAGGGCCAGCTCGGTCCTGGACTGTCCCCTGGAGACCATAGAGCAGGTGGGTGAGAGGAGGATGTTAGCAAAGCTGATATCCATCATGGACAACACCTCTCACCCCCTGCATGAGACTCTCTGTGCACTGAGCAGTTCATTCAGCAGTAGACTGCTGCACCCACAGTGCAAGAAGGAGCGCTACCGTAGGTCGTTCATCCCGTCAGCTGTCAGACTCTTTAACAGCAACATCTGACAACACCAAAAGTAGCACTGTCATGTCTGCTGCATGACTGTTTAGACTCTGTGCATCAACACATTCTGTGCAATATTCCTCATATAAATATTTTTTGTATATATATTGTAAATTATGTTAATATTCATTCTCAAAAGTGCCTTACTTTTTAAAATATTTTTTGTATTTTTTTAACATACATATTTTTTATTTTTAATCTTTATTTAATTTTTTATAATACACTGTCCACTCTTGACTTTCTGTCTGTACTTTGAGCTGCTGTGACATGTGAATTTCCCCAGTGTGGGATCAATAAAGTTTATCTTATCTTATCTCATGTTCAACAGTTCACTTAAGTTAAACAGGTCATGTATGCTCAGCAGTTCACATATGTTAAACGGCTCACGTATGTTCAACAGCTCATATATGTTCAACAGTTCTTGTGTTCAAAAGCCCACGTATGTTTTACTGCTTATATATGTTCAACAGTTAACATATGTTCAACAGCTTACGTATGTTCAGCAGTTTACATATATTCAACAGTTCAAGTATGTTCAACATACAGTACAGGCCAAAAGTTTGGACACACCTTCTCATTCAATGCGTTTTCTTTATTTTCATGACTATTTACATTGTAGATTCTCACTGAAGGCATCAAAACTATGAATGAACACATGTGGAGTTATGTACTTAACAAAAAAAGGTGAAATAACTGAAAACATGTTTTATATTCTAGTTTCTTCAAAATAGCCACCCTTTGCTCTGATTACTGCTTTGCACACTCTTGGCATTCTCTCCATGAGCTTCAAGAGGTAGTCACCTGAAATGGTTTTCACTTCACAGGTGTGCCTTATCAGGGTTAATTAGTGGAATTCCTTGCTTTATCAATGGGGTTGGGACCATCAGTTGTGTTGTGCAGAAGTCAGGTTAATACACAGCCGACAGCCCTATTGGACAACTGTTAAAATTCATATTATGGCAAGAACCAATCAGCTAACTAAAGAAAAACGAGTGGCCATCATTACTTTAAGAAATGAAGGTCAGTCAGTCCGGAAAATTGCAAAAACTTTAAATGTGTCCCCAAGTGGAGTCGCAAAAACCATCAAGCGCTACAACGAAACTGGCACACATGAGGACCGACCCAGGAAAGGAAGACCAAGAGTCACCTCTGCTTCTGAGGATAAGTTCATCCCAGTCACCAGCCTCAGAAATCGCAAGTTAACAGCAGCTCAGATCAGAGACCAGATGAATGCCACACAGAGTTCTAGCAGCAGACCCATCTCTAGAACAACTGTTAAGAGGAGACTGCGCGAATCAGGCCTTCATGGTCAAATAGCTGCTAGGAAACCACTGCTAAGGAGAGGCAACAAGCAGAAGAGATTTGTTTGGGCCAAGAAACACAAGGAATGGACATTAGACCAGTGGAAATCTGTGCTTTGGTCTGATGAGTCCAAATTTGAGATCTTTGGTTCCAACCGCCGTGTCTTTGTGAGACGCAGAAAAGGTGAACGGATGGATTCCACATGCCTGGTTCCCACTGTGAAGCATGGAGGAGGAGGTGTGATGGTGTGGGGGTGTTTTGCTGGTGACACTGTTGGGGATTTATTCAAAATTGAAGGCACACTGAACCAGCATGGCTACCACAGCATCCTGCAGCGACATGCCATCCCATCCGGTTTGCGTTTAGTTGGACGATCATTTATTTTTCAACAGGACAATGACCCCAAACACACCTCCAGGCTGTGTAAGGGCTATTTGACCAAGAAGGAGAGTGATGGAGTGCTGCGGCAGATGACCTGGCCTCCACAGTCACCGGACCTGAACCCAATCGAGATGGTTTGGGGTGAGCTGGACCGCAGAGTGAAGGCAAAGGGGCCAACAAGTGCTAAACACCTCTGGGAACTCCTTCAAGACTGTTGGAAAACCATTTCAGGTGACTACCTCTTGAAGCTCATGGAGAGAATGCCAAGAGTGTGCAAAGCAGTAATCAGAGCAAAGGGTGGCTATTTTGAAGAAACTAGAATATAAAACATGTTTTCAGTTATTTCACCTTTTTTTGTTAAGTACATAACTCCACATGTGTTCATTCATAGTTTTGATGCCTTCAGTGAGAATCTACAATGTAAATAGTCATGAAAATAAAGAAAACGCATTGAATGAGAAGGTGTGTCCAAACTTTTGGCCTGTACTGTATGTCACTGATCTCTTCTATCACCAACAATCACTGATGGATGCGTTTTGATTTTTTCTTTCTGCGTCTGTGAGGAGCTGTAATCTAACAGGTAAGTTCACCTGTGTGGGTTTAAACCAGCTGTGATGTTTCAACCCAGTCTCACAGGAAGTCGTGAAACTGTCACGTTAATTAATCTATTGTTTCGTGCGTGCCGACACGATGTTGTCACTTTTTTCGTGCCACCCAGCACGCATTTCAAACTAATGTATTTCAATGGGAAGTTTATTTCGTGCGTCCAAGCACGGCAATCACATGCCACGGCGTACAGGAGGAGTTCGATTTTTATTGAATTTCTGAGCCTTGAGAGCACCTAAATACGACATTCACCATCATCAGGTAGGCTATTACTTTTTTTTAATTTTTTTTTTATGTCAAGCCTGAATCCATTGCAGGCTTCCTCGTCATATGATCTATGCTTTTATTCTTCTTTTTTGCTGCGGATTCAGGTATTTTGCGATCAGACAACTCTTTTGTGGTTATTTTTAATCTTTGCGTCCTGCTTGTTTCCTATAGCCTGCAATATAGCTCAGGCCCGGCGCCAGGATGGAGTTACTGAGGGGGCAATTAAAAATTGCAAGGGGGCAAATCTTTTACATATAGTCTAGTGCAACACGCCGCACCATTTCAGAACCAGGGACAGCGCAGCGCAGGTATACAGATATCCATTTTCATTCAACAGCTGTGTCACAAACAAGATATTTTCATGAAACCAATTCTTGAAAAACAAAGATTTGTTCTTATATCTAACATTTTTATTGTTCCAAATCAGACACTTATGTGGTGAAAAATGATGTTTGTAAATCATTATCCAAGCAAGTAAAGCTTGTTTATGAAAACTTGTCAGATTTATTGTTCGTCCTGTCCCGGCACAAGCGACGTTTCTTGATGTCTGTGGACCAGTTGTGGAAAACGTCCCAGTGCATTAAATCAAACGCACTGAACTCCATAGCAACCGCTGTGTTTCGGAAGTAGACATGCATGCACTCACGTACTGCTGAATGCGATCTCCGGTTGTTAGCTCATAATTTTTTTCCCCCTGAGCTTTAATATAACTTCAAGCCTGTACATTTAAGTCCCAGGTTCCATATTTAAGATCTAATGCTTTTATTCTTCTTTTTGGCTACAGGATTCAGGCATTTTGTGATTTAAAAAGTATTTTATTGTTATTGTATTTGTTATTTTTAATATTTGTATCCTGCTTTGTCCTAAATGCATTTATTTTTCATAAACGGCAAATACACTATGTTTTTAAGGTACCACTACGTTTACAATGCCATCTGATATTTAATATCTTTTTTCTTACTCTTATTGTAAAAGTGTCCTAGTCCTTCCCCCCACGGCTAGCGCCACCTGCTGTCGGAAGCATTCTGCCCTTCTCCCGCTAACCCTTCCCAAGGTAAGATGTGTGGTTTTACTCTGAGCTGATGCCTTACTTTTCCATTATTCACACGGTTTACATATTAAAGCGATGATTATCAGTGGTTTCCTTATTAAACACAAGACTATGAAAACGACCTTCCAACTTGTGAGGGGAAAAATAGCTGTGTCTTGTAACTTTTGTCTGGCTAGCTTAAGACAGCTATGTGTACGCTAATAGTTACTGTACATACTGTAACTGTATTCCCGCCGAGTGTGCCGCATCACTAAAGAGTAACGTTAACGTTATGCAATAACGGGAGGGATAATGTCTCATTAGGCCCCCTTAAACACTGTGTATTGATTTAGAAAAAACGTGACATCTTGTATTCATTCAGAATATGGAAAATCATGGTCCAATCAGTTGCATACACTTTTTAAACCTTTGTGTATGAATAGTGTGGTGGAAATTTTGGGATGTAAACACAGGTAGACTATAGCTAGCCTGCAGTACTAAGTATTTGTCTCTTTTCTCCTCGTAGTTTCTGTCAACCCATCCCCCAGCACCGCATCTGAATCACCTAAATAACAACCCAAAGGCACTTTTAAGAGCCACCTTCTATCTATCTCTCTATCTCTCTATCTGTTTCTCTATCTATCACTATCTGTTAACTGTTTGTTAGTCTGCCTGTTTGTCTTTATCCGTTTGTTTGTTTGTTTGGTCTGTATCTGTCTGTATCTGTCTTCTTGTGTGTCTGTCTGTCCGTCTGTGTTCCTGTCATAATGCCAGGAGGGTCTACCAAAAAGACCTGTCCCTTTTGCAAGGGAATTTTGTTTTGTGCCCAGAAAGTGTGCTGTCACTGCAAGAAGGAGCAGCCTCTGAAGCAGCGCCTCAAAAAAAAGCTTCAGAGGTTTGATGAAAAGAGAGAAGAATGGGTGGTTGGCCGTAAGAAGAACCACAAAGTTGCATCCATCAAGGATGAAGCCATCATCATGGTTTGTACATATTTTTAAATGACTTTAAACTGCTCAGATGATATTGGAAATAAGTTGTGTAGTACACGTGGAAAATCATGTGATCCTCAGGTATTTCTGAGTTCGTAACAAAAATCACAACCTCAATTATGTAAAGTTCATAGATAAATGGACTGCATTCATACTACTACAGCTTGTAAAATGTAGACACTGCCACATATAAATGCATTTGCAACATTCACCTATTTACTCATAGAATCACAAAGGTTTCTCTCTGTTTTGCATACATATTTAAATTTATCATTGTTGAAACTCAAGTTTCTTATCTCTAAACTCTAGTTTCTAGTTATCTCAATGAAAAACAAGTGTTACAAATGTGATACACCCTTATTGATATTTGTCCAAAAGTTTTGTTTTTTGCCTACACTTCATGAACTGTTCCTGTTTGCACATACATTTTTACACAAAAGTAAAACTCACCATGGAGTTAGATAATCCTAAATGGTATTAGCATGGATGCTGTCCTCAGTAATCTCATATTTTTTTGTCAATAATTAGTGTGTTTAGTTTGTTTTGTAGTTGCTATTCCATTTTTTTCAACTGATAATACAAACTTGTGTCATTGCAGCTTGAGAAACTCCATGCTATTGGCTACAAGCCAATTCTTCTTCTTGGAAAGACAAAAAAGGAGCAGACAAAATGTGAAATTCTCACCCCACGCTGCAGACTGAGTGATTTTGCCCAAGACTACCTAAACAAAATAGGCTCATTTTATGAGTACCTTTGTGAAGGTGAGATGCATGCATTGTATGCTTAACAAATTATATTGTTAATGCATAAATTAAAGTACGTATTGGAAAGCTTGTTATTATCCAAATCTGACAGAACACCAATTTGTGCCAATATTTAGCCTTAGATACATCCAGATAATACACACTCAAATAATTTCAAATGATTTTTCATTGTACACTTTGTAAGACAACTGACTCAAAACTGTTATGCCTGTCCACTGCCACTGTTTTCATCTGTACAGTTATACATGGTTTGAAAGTAATGGACTCTATGCACAGCTCCACTACTTCCTGAATTTAAGGCAGCTATTGGACAAACTGATTAATCCAGGTGTGTCTGACCATTGTGACTGCTGAGGTCAGACACACCTGGATTATTCAGTTTGTCCAATAATGTAAGACAGGAAATAAAGGAGCTGCCTTAAGTTCAGTTCATGTTGCATAAATTTTGGGATGACAGTATAATGTCTATTTTGATAGTGAACTACTGACATAATGCACAGATTTGACCATTGATTTTCTACCTTCATGAGATGCAGAACAAAATACTACTACTACACAAACAGAGCAAAAGATGCAAATGGACCATTAACAAAAATAATACAAATAAAAAGAGATCCATTAATTATTGGTTGAGTATTTCACAAACGTATTCTGCTACCTTGGAGGCATGACGTTTAAAGTTCACCGCACACATATTAGTGTGCACTAAATAGTTTAGTTTAAATCCTCAGACTTGATGTCATGTTTAAGTTGATATGATGAGTACTCTGCCATTGTCCTGTATAAACAATATAATAATGGAATATAAAACAGGATAAAATTATTATTTTTTTATTCACAAAGGACATTTTCACACCATATTATTATTAATGTTCAAAAGTCACAGTGGTTGACAATAAAAATAATAAATATATAAGGGAAAAAAGTAGAAAAGGTATGTACAGAATATAGTGTGAATGGTGAATTGTCCATGATACTGAGAGTTTTCCTCAGTATCCTCCTCTCTCAGCCAAATGGGGCTCCACTCCCAGGACAGGAGCAGCTGATGAGTTTGAGTCTGTTAGCATCCGCTTTCAGAACAGGACGCTGATCATAGAGTATGTAAGGGACAGGGTGATATTGAATAGATTCAGATGTCTGCCACTCGACAACAAGGCAGCTCTCACGACTAATTGGGCATGGGACGCAAGCTTAGATCTTATCAGCCTGTAGCTGGCCACCTCTGGTGAGGGTGTATAGTGGCCAAAATAGTAGGCCAAAACACCCCATGAGCCAGAGGACCACTACTGACTGCATTCCATAAATTCAATTTACTCCAAAGCTTCTCCAAATCTATCATCCACTATACTATAAATGCTCGCACAAGGATATCAACATCTCATCCTGTGTTTTTTTTAATCAGAAGAATAAAAAAAATTGTAATCTAAAGTGAACACAAATCTGGTTGAGATTTTACAACTTGTTTAACTGCACAGGTTGGACCCGGGATTCAGATGGCAATGGGGAGGAGCTAATAACTCTGTACCTCACACCCTGTGACCCACTGGAAGGAACGAGCCAGGCAAACACGGACACACCAGTGGAGCAGACGAACACTGAGGGACAGGCGAACACGGACACACCAGTGGAGCAGACAAACACTGAGGGACAGGCGAACACGGACACACCAGTGGAGCAGACGAACACTGAGGGACAGGCGAACACGGACACACCAGTGGAGCAGACGAACACGGTGAAAAAGTCAGGTACGTACTAATGTTTGTAGGGTATTAAATTGGTATTCTCATGTCTGCTGATTATCGATTTCTCATTATCTCTGTTTATTAATACATTACATACAATTAAGAAGGAATAGTGTCATCTTTTAAAAGATATATGAACTATGATCTTATATTGCAGTGGCGACAAGACATATGCCAGAGAGGAAGAAGCTACAAAAAAGTAAGTTTAAATAATTTCTGTTTGTTATCCTTACAGTACAAACCAATCATTTAATATTTTTTCTTTGGCAGGAACTTGGATAATGGTTCACTGGTTAACTGAACTGTATTTCCTGTATTTCAAAATTGACCAGCCCAGGATACCCGGCCTTTATTGGGGGCAGGCTTTTTATTTGAGGGAGGCTTTTATTTCTAAATCTCTCCTCATCTGCTGATGGGCTTTCTTTATTATAGCCATGGTGTTTGTGCACGAGGTGAGGATGTTGGTCAGGTGTCATCTGAGGTGCCATCGATGTAGAGAGGAGGCGGGGCAGTGGCAGACCTGCGGAAATTCACAACCATCTCCTTGGTCTTCTGAATGTTGAGGATGTTGTTGTTGTCTCCGCACCATGTGACACGGTGGTCACATCCTCCACTTCCAGCCTGTGTGCTGTTTCATATCCGTGGGTGATGAGTCCAACCACTGCTCTGTTGTCTGCGAACTTCACCACGACTCAAGGTTGTTCTTATGGTGAGCTCTGTAGTCATAGGTCATCAGTGTGTACAGCAGAGGGCTGAGCACACAGCCCAGGGAGAGCCAGTGTTCAGGATGATGGTGGAGGATCTGTTGTTGATCTTGACACTGACCTGCAGGTCAGGAAATCCAGGTCCCAGTTGCACAGGGTTGAGGAAGTTCCTAGTGTTGCTAGTTTGGACTCCAGTTTCTGCGGGATGTTGGTGTTAAATGCAGAACTGTCCAGAAAGAAAGAAAGTCCAGGAACAGCAGCCTCACATAGGAGTCCTTATTCTCCAGGTGAGAGAGGGCCTGGTGGGTCACAGCAGAGGTGGCGTCAGCTGTGGACCATTTCCACCTGTATGCATACTGGTGAGAGTCCTCAGCCACATCACTGGTCTGCCTCAGGTGCTTCATCACCAGCCACTTGAAGCATTTCATGGTGACAGGGGTGAGTGCAAAGGGACAGTAATTGTTGAGGCACAATGCTGTGGAGGTCTTTGGCACAAGAATGATTATGGGTGATTTGAGGCATGATGGGACTCTGGCAAGGGACAGTGAGATGTTGAATATGTCCGTCAGGACCTCAGACACTACTAGGCTGGATTACTACATCTCTTAATTATCAGCAGGGGAAATCCTTGAAAATGCTTGAATTTTAATGTGGTATTTTTAAGGTTTGGAAGGTGCTTGAATTTTGAATTAAGTGCTTGAAAGCACTTGAAATTTTAATGGCATTACTTATAAGAAATTGCTAACTGACTGAGCAAGTCCGAGGGAGCTTAATTGCTTTTGCCTTCTGCACAAAATGAAAACTACTCCATTCAAACCTCGCTGTGTGACATATTTTGACCAGCTGATTGGTTACAGCTCCAAACCAGCTATTATATTCTGAAACACACCTTATGTTACAAACGGAAGAGCTGGCATCATCCTGTTTATTTCTGCTAAAACTCTCTCTAGTATTAATGGCCTCTGCATAATCGTTACAGTGTTGCTGTCACAAAACATGTTTTTTGTTGTTTCTAGCACAGTAAGATCAGATATACTGTAATGAGATGGAAAAAATGAAATAATCATTTTGAATCTACAGGGATACAAATGTATAATTTACGTTGTTGGTAAGGTGCTGGAAAAGCTTGAAAATGTACCTTTCAGGTGCTTGAATATGACTTTGGAAAAGGTGTGGGAGCCCTGTATCAGGCTGCACCACCAAATGTACTCCTGTATTAGCTTCTCTGCACTGGCTACTCGTAAAATCTAGAATAGAAATGAATGTCCTTCTCCTTAATTATAAAGCCCTTAATGGTCAGGCACCATCATATCTCAAAGAGCTCATAGTACCCTATCAACCCATTAGAACTCCGTGCTCCCAGTGGTTACTAGTGGTTCAAACTGGCTCCAAAAGTAGAGTGTGAGGCAGAGCTTTCTACTACCAGGCTCTTCTCCTGTGGAATCATCTCCCAGTTTCGGTCCAGGGGGCAGACACCCTCTCTACATTTAACTCATTGCCTGCCAGCATTATTGTGACATCACTGTGCAGTGGGGCCAGCGTTCTGAAGCTGTTTATAGGCATATTTCAAAGCACACAACTCACACTGTACTTGCATTAGAAAGACAGCGAACCACTCTGTGGAAAGAGCTAACTGTCATCTTTCCAATGCGCCCACAGGCTCGTTTTTACAGCAGTTTGTTTGTGAGATAGACCAGAAGACAGCCAAGTCTGTCCAAAAATACTGCTCGCTTCCTATGTTTATGTTTATGTTTATTTGTTTAGGACAATGCACAATAATGAACAGTTTGCGCCGTGGCATCCTGTAAGTGTGCCGGATTTAGCTCAAAGCTAATTTCCATCCGCAGTCCTCACATTAAAAAGACAGACTTGACATATTACAGAACATATATAGTAATAACAATAATAATAGCAATGGAAACGAGGACGGCAAGTGACGATGCCATGCATCTGAGCGCTGCACGGCAGCCATCACCTGTGAGGTTAAAGTGCACATAGTGTTAGCAGCAGTTACAATTGCAAGATAGCACGCAAGATAAACGCTATTTTGTAAAGGGTGCGTTTCTACAGATTAAAATAACAAATAGCAAATAACTAACTTGCCAATATGCCTCGGTTTTAGCCAATAGATGCATTGGTTTAGCTCAAGGTTTAGCCTACTGTCCTGTCCTGGCCTGGATATGCATATCGCAGGAGGGGGCACCATCAGTCCACACAATGACAACATGATAACCAGAGCTGCTGCTGATGCAGCTGAAGCGGCCGAGTTGGCCACTTTGTGTCTTGATTTCATCAAATATTTGAAACCAGAGCATGGCTAGATCATAAGTTTAATAAAGATATCTTGCCCATTGACGCACGGGTGTGTCATTGGCAGCGAACCCCCCACGGCATCTGTGACGCACCCGTGCATCGTTGGCAGTCAGTGAGTTAAGAGTAGGCTTAAAACTTACCTTTTTGACAAAGCTCACAATTTTGTTGTGATTGGGTGCAATGTAAATAAAATTGACCTGACTTGACTATTTTGGTATGTAAAAAGTACACCTTAATTGCCTGAATGAATAATATTTAACCAACCTACAGTTGTCTCTGCTGTCTCTACTCCACTTCAAGACGGAGCTGTGAAACACAAGAGGAAGCGGGGAGGTATGTACCGAATATTTTTGAGATTGAGTTCAAATATTATATATTATTTTAAAAAGAGAATTGGTAATTCACTACCCTCTCTACCCACCATAGCCTGACTGTCTTATTTTCAATATGAAGGTAGTTTTGAATTTGTTTGAGAGAAATTAGAAGAAGGACTGTAATAAGAATGTCAGTTAGAACTGCCTGAATGTTTGTTTGAAATTCCTGAACACGTCTTATTAATTGAAAATGATAATACTATTATCTCCTTTCATACAGTGGTTCAAAGCCAGAGGAAGGTTTCACCCAAGGGTAAGACAAAATTGTTTTGTCATGATTAGAGCACTGACAGGTCGTTTTCACCTCTATCAGCATGTACTGTAGGAGTTTACATTATTTTCATGGGTATTCATCACAGATCTATTGTGTCTAAATTAGCGCACTTATATTATCAGTTATTGATGTTTCTATCAGTCATGATGCCAGTAGATAAGCATAGATGGTTTTGTTGTGAAAAACATGTTTTTTGGATCGACAGATTGCACCTACCACACTGGCCGTGATTCTTATGAAATATGCAGCTACGTGAAGGAAAGAGTCAGACAGGTTTGACAGGCAGAGTGACACATGTGGGGTTAACTGTAGGAAGTTTAATTTACTCATGTATACAAGCAATTTGCATAAATATTTGGAAATAACAATGTAAATTAATTTTGTCAATCAAATTTATAGGCCAAAAGTAACTAATTATCTAACTAAATTTATGGTTCTTTTCCTTAACAGGGCAAAACAGAGGTCTTGGTGGAGTGGCAGCCTTGCTCAGTTTGGTATGTTTTCGCCTTAATTTATTAAGGGGAGAGTTTCAGTTAAGTGCTTTCTTTTCAGGAATGCACTGACCACATTCACACACTAACACAAATTCACACTGGAAGCTGCCCAGTAAAACCACAGTTTGATCTGCTGCCACTGAGCAGCTTCACTTGAGGTGTTGCTGCTTTTTCACTTTCCTTGCCCAGATTTACCCTGCTGATCCTGAGGGTTGAACTGATGTTAAGTCCAGTCACAAGCCTGGTTATCTAACCTTCAGCCCCCCCTGCCTCCAATTGAAGTTCCTCTGTATTTGATTGTTTATGTTAAAGTGCTTCTCTCTTTTTCATCTCACTTTATTGACGCAGCCTCCGAACCACTTCTTTGCTTTTTTGCACAATTGTATATTATACCATATTATTTTGAACCATCTGTGTTCCAGACCACACAACATGCCAACTACTGTTATTGTAACAGATTCTGCCATCCAGATTTCCTATGAAGTCATTTCACGGCTTTCTTCCTCATTTTTTTTCTTATTTGCGCTAATTACAATTTTGCCCTGTTACAATTAGATCTCTGAGATGAGAATCAGTATAAAATAGTTACAGTATATGCAGTTTGTTATATAAGTGAAGGTTGGTTAATATACAGAAGTCTTTGTTGATATTTACCATTTTTTTCTCCTCTCTTTTCAGTGGAAAGAAGTGGGCCAAGTCCTGGCAGCCAAAAGACTCAATAGTAAATTTGTAAATATGTATATACTGTAGTTAAGTTTCCACTCCAATCCTGAGGTTTCACACACCACTGATGGTTAATGTAAAGTAGTTTGATATACCAGATATTAACAGATATGTATATAATGTTTTATTTTATTTTCCTGTTTCATTCTAGTTTGAATTATCTGTACATATGTTCTATGTGTGAGGAGTATGGAAAGGACGACATCTCTTTGATTCATTTTTGCAGACCTGTGTTGTAAAATGACAATTAAATTACCTTTATTCCCTGAATCCTTGATTCCTTTACCTTGCTAATCAGAGAGTACGGATGACAGCAGAGGACAAGATTAATCCTGCCTCTTATTAAAAACATGACCATCTTACAGAACCACTGCAGCATCCTCCGCAAAACTGTGATGGAACTATGATGTGCTGTTTCAATAATATTTACAATCTTGTCTCAGGTAGGTTATTAATACATACAAAAAAACATAGCCCTTTCAAGTAAAGCATAGCTCCAGAAACTGGGCTTTTTAGACTTTGATGCAACAATAACTGTATTTTGAAATATGTTTTCATCAATTGACTTTATGTACAGTTCCACTACTTCCTGAACTTCAACCAGCTCCTTTATTTACAGTCTGTCATAATTGGACAAACTGATTAATCCAGGTTTGCCTGACCTCAGTAGTCACAACGACAATGGTCAGACACACATGGATTAATCAGTTTGTCCAGTAATGACAGACAGGAAAAATGAGCTGGTTGAAGTCCAGGAAGTAGTGGAGCTGTGTTTAAAGTCCATTTCCTTGCTGTTTTCCCCACTACTGTGGCTGTCACATTTGTCTAACATTAACATTCATTCATTCATTCATTCAAGTGTTATCTGAATAGGAAGCCAGTAGCAGTCTCATTTTATCCCTGTATCTCACATTTTTCCTATTTCCAAATGTTTGTTTCATGTTGAAAAGTGTTTGGCTGAATGGGAGTTCAGGGGAGGCAATTACAAGTGCAGTATCTATAAAAACAGCACAGATGTGGGGGGAACACGTGATGCTCCGACGAGGATAGACGCACCTCTGTCGGTCTCCTGACTGGATGCTACTAAAATAGTATTTCTCGGTTTACCCGTCGCTAATACTGGAGTTAAACTGTTGCTAAACTTACATAGACGCTGGAAATGTCGCTGGAAAACTTTTTCATTATGCCCAAGAAGAAAGATACTCGGAAAAAGAGCAGCAAGTTGGCGGCTAACGAAGCGCTGGCTGACGAAGCGCTGGCTGACGAAGCGCTAGCTAACGAAGCGCTAGCTAACCCAGACGACGACACAGAGCCAGAGCAAGAAGAGCCAGCACCCCATGTCGAGCCCCGAGAAGAGCCTGCCATACCCACTGGCGATAGCACAGTGGTTCAACAGTTGACGAACAACATTAAGGAGATGCTGGACACTAAACTCGCAGTTATCTTGATACCAGTCACAGAGATGTCAGAAAAGTTAGACAAGCTAGTGGACAGACTGGGGACGGTGGAACAACGAGTGTCCGACATGGAGGATAATGCAGCGGCTAATGCATCACGGCTCGACTCAGTGGAGTCAGCACTGAAAAAAGCGATGGAGAAACTCGAGAACTACGAGAACCAGAGTCGACGACAAAACGTCAGAATTATTGGACTGAAGGAGGGCACTGAGGGCAAGAATCCACCCGTGTTTTTTGAGAAATGGATTCCAGAGATCTTAGACATGGACATGCAAAGGGAGCGGCTGAAAATAGAATGAGCTCACCGCCTGGGACCTCCGGAGGGATCCGCCGGCGGACGGGGCCCCCGCGCTGTCCTGGTGAGGCTTCACGACTACACGGATAGACAGAGGATCTTACGCGCAGCAAGAAACAAGGGCAGAGTCACGATGGATGGTCAAGCGGTGTCCTTTTATCAGGACTTTTCGGCGGATGTTGTGAAACGAAGGCAAGAATCTGCAGATGCGCGCAGAAGGCTTCGGGAAGCGGGGATCAAATATGCTTTTGTGTACCCAGCTGTCATTAAGGTTCTCCCTCCAAATGGAAAACCGATCTCCCTTTCCACAAAGAAGGAAATCAACGACTACGTGAAGACACTCCCGATTACTCAGTGACTGTACCAATCCACCTGTAACCAGGTAAACGGCGTCAGCTGCCTCAAAAAGAACTGTTTAATGAACAAAATACTACTTGCACAGTGGACAGTGGTTACTATATAACATTGTGATAGCTTTTGTTCATCTTAACGTTAAACACACTTGTATGTGTAATTCTTAGCAGTAAACAGCAAATTGCGCATATTATTTACCCAGTCGTTGACATGCTGGCATTATGGTTAAGACATAATCCGGATGGAGAGACCAGACACTCTCTTTTTTTTTCTCTTTCTCACTTCCCTCAGCTATAGGGTATAGCTATAGCATGACAGGATTTCTGTTTTTTGTTTTTCTTGGCCTTGTTTCAGCCATGTTTGGTAGATTTTATCCAAGCCTTAGATTCTTTTTGCTTGGATTGTTCTTTTGTTTCTTGGTTTTTGCCCAGGCAGGATTTCAGATAAAAAGCATATCCATACTATTTTATAAGATAAATGAGACTATGCAGTATGTTATGATGTTACATTATTTTGAATATTAAGTTTTGTACCTGGAATATCAAGGGCTCTAATAATGTTGTCAAAAGGAAAGCTGTTCTAAACTATCTCAAAAAGGAAAAAGTACAGGTTGCATTTCTCCAAGAAACTCATTTGAATGTGGAGGAGCACAAAAAATATCTCAGGGAATGGGTAGGACAGGTATATTTTACATCTTACTCTACAAATAAAAGGGGTGCCATTATATTAGTTCATAGATTGTTGCCATTTACAGCCAAAGATAGCTACAAAGACACAGATGGAAGAATAGTTCTAGTAAAAGGAGAACTATATGGAGAATCAATACTGTTAGGAAATGTCTACGCTCCTAATGTCTATGACGAGGACTTTTTTGCCTTCCTATTCAGTAAAATCGTAGAAATGGACTGTACAAACATGATAATTGGAGGCGATTTTAATTGCTACCTTTCCCCCTCTTTAGATAGAGACCCTCCTCACAAAGATCAGTCAAAATCTGGCAGAGCATTACAACATTTTCTTGAGACATTTAACCTGCTAGATGGTTGGAGATATATGAATCCTAATGATAAAAGTTACACATTCTATTCTCCACCTCACTTGTCATTCTCACGAATTGACTATCTATTTATATCTGAACACCTAACCCATTTAATAGAACAGTCTGACATTGGATCCATTGCTCTTTCAGACCATGCTCCTGTCACTCTGAAAATGCAGCCTCTTAGGCCCGCAGAGCGATCATTCTCTTGGAAAATTAATGCATCACTGTTCCATGATGATAATTTTATTAAATTCCTGGAAACGCAGACAGACCTCTATTTAGAAGTAAATGACTGCAATGACGCTGACCCAAGACTGGTATGGGAAGCTTATAAAGCTTACATGCGAGGCATGATTATATCGTACTCTAGTAAGAGGAAAAAAGAGCACATTCAAGAACAATCACAAATTGAACAGAAAATTAAAAAATTAGAGGAAGATCTTCATAGATCTAAATCAGATGAGGTGCTTAAAGAATTAAAGGAGGCAAGACTACTGTTGACTAATTTACTAACAAAGAAGGCTGAGTCTGATATCTTGTTTGCTAGACAAAGACTGTTTGAATTTGGAAATAAGCCAAATAAGTTCTTAGCTCGTCTTGCAAGAAACTCTCCCCAAAAAGCTTTCATTTCGGCAATATCTGATGAGGATCAAATCCGTCAAACAAACAACAGAAAGATTAATGAATGCTTTCAGAAATTTTATGAAACGCTGTATACCTCAGAATTAGACAGCGATACATTTACCAGTAGTAATTTTTTTGATGGTTTACAGATGCCTCAGCTAACAGATGAACGAGCTAAACTGTTGGAAGGACCTGTTACAGAATTAGAAATTGATAAAGCAATCTCCTCACTCCAGGCAGACAAAAGTTCAGGGGCTGATGGGTTCTGTGTACAGTTCTATAAAAAGTTGAAAAACAAAATTATTAAATTACTAAAACGTGTGTTCAACAAATCTTTCGAAGAGGAGGAACTTCCCAAATCTATGTACTTAGCTCATATTATAGTTATCCCCAAAAAAGGGAAAGACCCAGAACTGTGTGCTTCTTATCGCCCGATTAGCCTTCTTGGAGTGGATGTTAAAATACTTTCAAAAATAGTAGCTAGTCGACTAGAAAGAGTGGTGACCGATATAGTAAATGCAGACCAAACAGGATTTATAAAAGGCCGTACTTCATCAAATAACACAAGACGTTTAATTAATATTATTCACTATCTTAATTTTCATCAAACTCCAAGCGCTATAGTAACGATGGATGCAGAGAAAGTGTTCGATCGCATCGAGCGAAAATACATGCTCGACGTGTTGAAAAGATTTGGCTTTCAATCAGATTTTGTTGGATGGGTACGGCTTTTATATAAAATGCCTACTGCCTCAGTATTAACAAATGGTCTAATTTCTGCCCAATTTCAGCTTAACAGAGGTACAGCTCAAGGGTCACCACTGTCTCCTCTGTTGTTTTCCTTAGCTATAGAGCCATTAGCAATTGCTGTCCGGCAAAACTCCAATATTAAAGGAACGACGATAAGAACAACACAGCACAAAATTCTGCTGTACGCGGATGATATCCTCCTGACATTAACAGACCCATCAAACTCAATACCTGCATTAATCAATTGCGTGAAAGAGTTCGGTCAAATTTCCGGATACAAGGTTAATTTTACGAAATCTGAAATCATGCCTCTTGGTTTTTCATACGAATATGAACCCGACTTTGTAAAACCCTTTCGCTGGGCACCAGGTGGCTTCACATATCTGGGGGTTAAAATAACACCTAAAATTAGTCAATTGTATGTTGAAAATGTTAACCCCATGGTAAAACACATTAAGGACAAGATGTTAGGCTGGAAAAAGCTTCCTGTATCCTTTCTTGGCAGAATCAATCTTATTAAGATGATAATTCTCCCCAAAATTACTTATCCTCTATCTATGCTCTTTATTTCTTTAAAGAGAAACAACATTAAGGATATAAATAAAGCTCTATCTGACTTTATATGGGCTGGCAGAAAGCCTAAAATTAAATTAGATATTTTACAGCTACCAAAAGAACAAGGAGGATGGGGTCTCCCCAATATTACAAACTATACAATCTCAATATAAGCTAGAATTATTTCAATATGGGCAACTGCTCAACAGAAACCGCCATGGTTTGAGATTGAAGCGACCTTCTCCAAACCGTTCTCTCCTATCAACTTACTAGATAAACGTAGAAGTGAACTACCAATTATGGCGAGAGACAATTTTCTAATCACTAATGTGGGTAGTACTTGGAATTCTCTACGAAAATTATTTGGTATTAAACATAAATTGAGTTGTTTAACAACACTGATTGATAATCCTGATTTAACCAGAGGGGGCAATGGATCTAACTTTCAGAACTGGTACAAAGCTGGAATTTACCATATCTACAATCTCTGGGATAGGGGAAAATTTAAAACATTTGAGTCCTTACAGGCTACATATAATCTACAAACAAAAGAATTCTACAAATACCTTCAGGTCAGACATTATGTACATACCAAAATGGATGCTCTCAGTCTTCCAGATGACTTTAACTTGTTAGAAAAGACTCTTCTAGATAGTCTTAAACAAGGTCACTTTGTCTCCAAATTTTATTCCAAGCTGCAACATTTGAATACATACTAACATTCCTACGGAAACTATGGGAGACTCAGCTGAAAACAACAATAGACAATGCATTATGGGAGGAAATCTTACTTTTACCTTGGAAAATATCCATATGTAACAGATTCAGAGAAATGCAATATAATATTTTACAAAATGTCTATATATCTCCTTATATGTATAGTAAATATACAGCAGGGGCCTCTCCAAACTGCCCAAAATGTATGACTACTTTAGGGACAAGGTTTCACTGCCTTTGGGAATGCAAAAACATTCAACGGTTTTGGCAGTCTGTATGTGTTGAGGTTAGTGTGATAATCAAGCAGCAATTACAACCTAATCCAATATTATGTCTATTGGGGGGTATCCCTGAAACATTAAGATCCCATAAGAACACTGTACATTTTTTGCTTATGCTGGGCCGAAAGGCTGTTATGACGAAATGGGTAGGAGATGAACCTCCGTCAATACATCAGTGGAAATCCTTGATAACAGACTACATTTCTCTGGAAGGACTGAGATTCAGCATCAACGGTCGTCAGGAATGTTCAAAAAAAAAAAAAAAAAACAGCACAGATGTGGCTATCACAGTCATTCAACATAGCCTTTCATGCAATATATAAAATGTTATAGTGCCATAAATACCATACATTAATCCTAACCGTAATTATTTTGGTCGGAGCATTGGGCGGTCAGACTGACGTAGCCTATGCCCCCCGTGCATTGAGACCAAGGCTGCGTTCCAAACCACAGCGCTATGCCATGTTCACTAACCAAATCGTTACTGCTAGCTAACTGCAACTGCTAACGTTTATTAATAATATGTATGCTTGGAAGCCTCATTATATGTAAACAAATTATAAACCATTTTAATATTTTAAAACAAAAATAAGAATTAAAAAATGTAAAAAGGGCAAGGGACGAGGCCCGGAAGTTCTGTTTGGAAACGTTGCATAATCCGTTGTGTCATTGAACGCGCACTTTTCAGTGAATGAAAGAGAGGGGCAAGAATCGCGTCTAAAATAGCATGCATAGATAAATATGTGTATGTTTTTCAGCATGTTTTTTTTCCTGATATAAATCCATACATATTTCAATTCATACATACTTTTTTTTCTGATGAAAACCGAGCGGATAGATGTTTTCTAAACCCGAATTTCACAACCCTAACCCTAGACCGGAAGAATTACACAAGAACTACAATTGGCGTGGAGTTGCAGTACACAGTAGAGGGCTGCGCTATATGTTTTGTAGTTCTAAAGTGTTTTAAATATTTTGTTATATTGTGGTCAAAAATCTTGAAAGCACATTATAGGTTTTGGGGGGTGGGGAGCACATCTGTTTGGTCAGATTTGATGTTTATCATTGGTAAAAGGGTGAAATTATTTTTTTTCTGGGTTTTGACCCTACTCAGTGACGCCCCCTGTTGATTTGGATTCGGATATGATAGTAGAGATCAAGAGCTTTCCAAAACTGTTTACCCCATATCTCTAGCATTTTTTTTGCTGCCCTATATGCCTTCAAAAATGTCTCAGGTTCAAGGTTCAAAGGTCACCCCTAAGGGGCAGGAACCAACCATAATGTTCATACTGACATATGTTACTCTCTAGGTCAAGGCCTTTCCAACGATGTCTTCATTGTTGTGCTATGACAAAGTTTTATTTTCAACTTGCTCCAAGCCAAGGCCCTTTGAGGTGTCATTTCTCATAGCACTTTTTAGCAAAGCTGGATAAAAATCAGACAAACATATTTTAAAAGGTATTTAGTGGCCAAATGTAGTCGTGATATTGATGTATACCTTATGCACAGTCAGACTTTTCAATTTGGACCAATTAAGATCCCGTTTTCTCCCATAATCTGTAAATGTTTACTTTGCATATTACCCCACTGACTTAATATGGCTGTTTATATTCCCTGTAACCCCTTCCCCAGACTGACAGGATGGTCCTAGATGATCAAGTTTATAGTATATTGTAGTGCCAGTACTTTTCTGTGTACACTGTAAATTTTGCACACATATCTTAAAAAATGACCATGATATGACATTTTCTCAAAACAGTCAGTAGGCCTGTGCCACACAACATGCTGAGGGAGGGAGATGCATATAGTCCATAAATTACATTTTAATTTAAACCCTTCCCCCAATCCTCTAGAATGTTCCTTTATGTCCTGGATTGCATTAAACTGTCCATCCGCCGTCTCCCACTTATCCGTGTTCAGGTCACAGGGATAGCAGAGACAATCTCAATAGGAGATATTGGAACAAAAGGCAAGGAATTTCTTTTCACTTTCCATAATGAAATTTCACGTTAACAATGTGGACAGTAATGCAAACATTTTCAGTATTATTAGTTATAAATATTTTGTCACTTACATATTCAAATCAGCAAGTCTTTGCTTAAAAATAATACACATTTACAAAGTTTAAGTATCAAAATCTCAGCAGAGGGACCACCAAGATTCTTTAGACTGTCATGTCTTTCTTTAGAAGTGCTTTCAAATGATGTAAGAAATTGTTAAGGAATAGTTACAATAAAAAGTTTCATTATTACAATCAATGGTGAACTGAGTAACAAATGGGAAATGTCTTCCCCAATTTTTTTTACAATGTAAAAATATTACTTAGATAATGCATATTTTATCAATCAGGAATAAGATGGTATACACTATAATGGCTGAAAGCTTAGATTCTGTATGTTTGCATTCCTTCCCAACAGACTGGGAGCAATTGTATTTCAGCAAATCTGTTGCTTTCTTGTCTTGACATGGCTTTGTTGATTAGTATGTTGATGTGTTGTTGTTGTTGTTTTTTTTTTTTTTTTTTTTAAAAAAAAAAGACAATTCTTCAACCACAACAAATTCAATCATACATTTATGTTACCTTAGATGTTGATAGTGAAGTACAGTACTCAATAAATAGTATGACATTAAAGAACATATGACTTCTTTTTTCAGTATTTTATTGAAGACAGTGACCAAAAGTAGAAGTAACCAGAAGTAAAAGGCTTTAACTTTACAAGAAATCACAGGAAGTCCTCTCTCCCATTACTGTCAACTTTACAGCACTTGGGTCCAGTCAAAACAACGCAGCTTATGCCACAGGCATAGTATACCAAATTTAAAGAGGTATGATCAATGTAATGTTCACATTAAACAACTTTTTGTCTTGTCGTCAGGAGTGTTGATGCCATTGTGATTTCCACACCACACTGACTAGCGACTGGGATGATTCTGTCTGTTTCCAAATGAAGTTTTGTCATGAAAACACAAGGCAGCAGTGCGCTGATTTATAGCGGAAAAACAGGCAGAGAAAGACATCATGTGTGAGAGAATGGATTGGAATATGTAGGAAGCAAAGATTGCCAGTTTTGCAAAGAGAGTTGTAGGTACATAAATAATTCTGTGATGGAAATGTACACGTAGCTCAGCTGATGCCCACTTGCTCAGCTATGTAAACTCTGCAGGAAACAATGCCGCGTTCATACATAAACTCACCCGAACATAATCTGATACTAGCACTAGGGAGCTCTGTGGTCATTGAAACAGCTGGTGTGGAGGCATAAACTAAGCTTGTGCCAGTTTGAAAAAAATTCAAGTGCCGGTTTGATTAATGCCAAATATCAAACCCGTTACTTACTCAGAAAAACAGATGGTTGCGAATGTAACCATGGTTCTATTAATAAAGGTCAACACGCCAGCTTGCAATGTCATTCAGGCTAGTTCGGCCTCAGTTGGAAAAAAGAGACTGAGTGGTGATCGCGCACCTGTATTAATAGGCATATGCATATGACATAGAACACAAGTTACGTGTTGTCTGGAATGCACCATAAGTGCAGACTGGGTAATGAGCTGATGGAAACCAGGTGGCTTGATTGCAGCAGCAGGGCAGGTGTAGAGTGGGAGGCAGACAGATCCAGGAGCGGTGACAGTATATAACTCAGCAATATAGTGAAACGCAGCCATAGGCCAAGTCCATGTCCTTCACCACAGTCTCTCATGCAGCATCAATCTGGGAGAAGAACATGGTAAGAGAAGGTGAAGTCAAGAATGAACAAGCAATATAAATCATTAAGAAATACAGAAATGCTTTCTCTCTCAGATCTAGAGGAGCAAACTTTTCCAGGAAATGGGAGAAATTGACTGCTTTCATCAAAACAATAGAGGATGCTACATATTGATAGTTAAAGACACTGCACACTACATTATATATAACAATATTCTCAACAAAGGAGCCCCCATGTTTTTGTCTGTTTTCTTTTCCTTGACAGCTTGTTGTCATCTTGTTTCCTCTTAAATTGAAAATACTAAATAAAATTTATACACACACACACACCTACACACACACACACATATATATATATATATATATATATATATATATATATATACACACACACACATACACATCGTCACCCGAATAAAATAATGGCCAAGTCATTCTTTGATGAAAATGAGTTTTTGGCCTAAATCATCTCTTGATGATGCTGCCATCTCTGGTAAAATCGCCTAAATCCTTAGTTGAAAGGATCATGCTCTTTATGCCTTATAGGACAATGGCCTTTGTCGAGAGGGTGACTTAGGCCATTTTAATTTTTGCGTAAGTCAACATTTTTGATTCTTTAGGATAAAATGTCTGACTTGGGCAACAAGCTTAACAAGCTTTCATGATGGCGGCTGCTTCAAGAAGCAACAGAATCTAGAGTGCAGAAGAAGCTCTAAACATGATTCTTGAATCAGTTCCTACTGGTGAGTAATAAGGTTTACTATCATAAAGGCTAGGCTAATGTCTAAATGTATAAATTTCACAAGTTCCTACCTATTCCTAGCCACTTCTTTCTGTAACAGCCAAATATAAATGAGCACAAGGCAATAATACCCCTCAAAGTTTTAAAATTAAAGAAATGTTTTTGCTTTTTGGTAGGAGAAGTATTTGACTATTCTGACACCTCCTTCAATTTAGGTTCGAGTTATTTACTTTTTGAGTTTGCTTTATGGAATTAAAGGACAGTTAATAGTCAGGTTTCAAAAAGTTGTCAACACTGGATGTTGGAAATGGGTTAAGCTCAATAAAAACCCAGCAAAGAAGACTGGGAGAAGTGAGGAAAGGGACTGCCTCCTGACCAATTTGATTTACCCAACATTTGTTTAATTTAACTCTGGGTCATTTCAGTTTTGAATTTGCACTATCGAATGAAAGAGCAGTTTAAGCCAGGTTTAAAGTTTCCTAAGTCACACTAGAATGTTTGAAAATTGGTCTAAGTCACTTTATTCTTTAATGTTACATAATATATGTCTATGTACAGTACAGGCCAAAAGTTTGGACACACCTTCTCATTCAATGCGTTTTCTTTATTTTCATGACTATTTACATTGTAGATTCTCACTGAAGGCATCAAAACTATGAATGAACACATGTGGAGTTATGTACTTAACAAAAAAGGTGAAATAACTGAAAACATGTTTTATATTCTAGTTTCTTCGAAATAGCCACCCTTTGCTCTGATTACTGCCTTGCACACTCTTGGCATTCTCTCCATGAGCTTCAAGAGGTAGTCACCTGAAATGGTTTTCCAACAGTCTTGAAGGAGTTCCCAGAGGTGTTTAGCACTTGTTGGCCCCTTTGCTTTCACTCTGCGGTCCAGCTCACCCCAAACCATCTCGATTGGGTTCAGGTCCGGTGACTGTGGAGGCCAGGTCATCTGCCGCAGCACTCCATCACTCTCCTTCTTGGTCAAATAGCCCTTACACAGCCTGGAGGTGTGTTTGGGGTCATTGTCCTGTTGAAAAATAAATGATCGTCCAACTAAACGCAAACCGGATGGGATGGCATGTCGCTGCAGGATGCTGTGGTAGCCATGCTGGTTCAGTGTGCCTTCAATTTTGAATAAATCCCCAACAGTGTCACCAGCAAAACACCCCCACACCATCACACCTCCTCCTCCATGCTTCACAGTGGGAACCAGGCATGTGGAATCCATCCGTTCACCTTTTCTGCGTGTCACAAAGACACGGCGGTTGGAACCAGAGATCTCAAATTTGGACTCATCAGACCAAAGCACAGATTTCCACTGGTCTAATGTCCATTCCTTGTGTTTCTTGGCCCAAACAAATCTCTTCTGCTTGTTGCCTCTCCTTAGCAGTGGTTTCCTAGCAGCTATTTGACCATGAAGGCCTGATTCGCGCAGTCTCCTCTTAACAGTTGTTCTAGAGATGGGTCTGCTTCTGGAACTCTGTGTGGCATTCATCTGGTCTCTGATCTGAGCTGCTGTTAACTTGCGATTTCTGAGGCTGGTGACTGGGATGAACTTATCCTCAGAAGCAGAGGTGACTCTTGGTCTTCCTTTCCTGGGTCGGTCCTCATGTGTGCCAGTTTCGTTGTAGCGCTTGATGGTTTTTGCGACTCCACTTGGGGACACATTTAAAGTTTTTGCAATTTTCCGGACTGACTGACCTTCATTTCTTAAAGTAATGATGGCCACTCGTTTTTCTTTAGTTAGCTGATTGGTTCTTGCCATAATATGAATTTTAACAGTTGTCCAATAGGGCTGTCGGCTGTGTATTAACCTGACTTCTGCACAGCACAACTGATGGTCCCAACCCTATTGATAAAGCAAAAAATTCCACTAATTAACCCTGATAAGGCACACCTGTGAAGTGAAAACCATTTCAGGTGACTACCTCTTGAAGCTCATGGAGAGAATGCCAAGAGTGTGCAAAGCAGTAATCAGAGCAAAGGGTGGCTATTTTGAAGAAACTAGAATATAAAACATGTTTTCAGTTATTTCACCTTTTTTTGTTAAGTACATAACTCCACATGTGTTCATCCACAGTTTTGATGCCTTCAGTGAGAATCTACAATGTAAATAGTCATGAAAATAAAGAAAAGACATTGAATGAGAGGGTGTGTCCAAACTTTTGGCCTGTACTGTATGTCAACAGTCATCCACTGTCAAACACAACTTATAGTCCAGAAAATACAGTAATCCGTGTGGAAAGAGTTACAGGAACAGGTTTGCAAAACAAACACTAGTATACAGTACATACTTTAGTAAATTACTTGAGTAAATTACCTAAATAGTGATATCCTCCTCATCGTCACTGCTGTCTGGACTGCTGAGGGCACTTTGATCCTCGTCCTCAACTTGAAGATGGGCAGAGGCCTCAGGACCTAAAGCAGTCTTGTACTGTTGGAGGACCACTTGCAGCTGCTCTGACACCTCGGAAAGTTGTTTTTTTAAGAGACAGCAAAGTCCTTTGTTGCCCTGTTCTAAATTTCAAAGGACACAAGACATCACATTATAGATGCGCTACAAAATAAAGCTGCGTTCCCACTGTATGAACTACTTCCTAGTTCCGGGAACTGTGCGCGTTTCCACCGCAGGAACCAGGAACCAAAATGTAGTTCTGGGGTAGAAAAGTACCCCCCAAAAAGCTCCTAGTCAGGGGTAGGTAGGTACTTTCCAAAGGTCCAGGAACTATGGGCGTGCTGTGCACACTGAACATGTCCGATTAGATGAGCACTCAAAGTTTTCACCATACTGGTTAAAATTGTATGAGTGTGACTGGCTTGGTAAGTGTCTCTAAATTTGAATCAGCATTTTTTTTTTAAAAAACATAATGATGATGCCTGGTGGTTCGTCGCTTTTATTAAGACGACATGGCTATTTTCACGTCTTCTTTTTCCTGCCACACACTGGTGTACTGTCTTTACGTCATCGACCATATTTGCATATTCTCCCCGGGACTAGCAGGCAACAGGAGCCACTTAGTTCCGGTTACTAGAGGTTCAGGAACTAAAGGTTCCTGGAACTTTTGGTGGAAACACAGCTTAAGATGTCTGTCTGCTGTGACTGACACTGACTTTGACTTATTTCTTTTAATCTTGACATCTTAAAAGCCACACTTTCAATAAATACCCTTTTGTTTCAGCTTACCATTCTCAGCCACCTTGTTCTCAAGCTCCTCTGCCTGCTTCTGCAACCATGTGCAATGTTGCGCCATCTCCAGCACCAAAATGTTCTTTTCCTCTTGCAGTCGCATTGTTAGCATCACCTGGTCGTACAGTCTGTTCTTTATCGTGATGTTTGCTGAACACAGTAAAATTAAAATACATCCACAAACCTAATGAATATCAAAACACTTAATATGTTATTAGCATGATTTCATTCAGTTCTAAGTAGAAGAATTCAAAATCAATTCTTATGAAGCTTTACAAAACTGAAATACCATTGCCATGAACCTCCCAGGGCCACAGAGGGGACACAGTGCTTTCTCCAGTAAATGCATTCTTCACAACAGCCACATCAATTGCTGCAGAGTCTGGTACGAGGCTGTTGTACCTCTGCATCGCCTGAAGAAGCAGTTTTTTGTCTTCTCCCAGCTTCCTTCGAAGGCGGTGGCGAAGCTTGCTGCTGTCTAAAGAGACATTAAAAACAAGAACCCAATCTAGATTATCATAATCAATGATGGCAGTTTAAATAATGGACAGATATAGTAATTCATGAATTGCACGTACATGCTTTTGTTGGTGGAATATTAACACTATTAAATACAGCAGATGATTTTATGAACTTATTTTATTGTTATACCATTCTGGCGGTAGAGGGTTTGCTTCCGTTGCCTGACACTAAGGTAGAGTCCAACAGTGGACTGCTGAAGTTCGGTCTGTGTGGTGCCTTCGGTGGTATGAGGTGCGTTTGGTGTCTCTATAGAAATAAAGGTTAAAGTGAATTCAGTATAGCAGAACACACAACACTAAATGTAAGTGTTTGTTTTGGTCTACACATAAAAGCCATTTGGTTGTAAACCATGCTATGTGCACTCTCTGCACGCTGTTGATTTCTGTTATCTGGTGTTGCTTACCTCCAGCTGCCCATTCATTCACCTCAGAGATCCACTGTGATGCCATTTCATCTGAGCAATGGAGCTCTGTTTTTAGCACAGCTAGCCTTGCCGTCTCATCTTGGAGCCTTTGACATGTCTGATAAACAGTGTTGTACAATAATCAGGTTAAAGCTCTTTGAGATTGACAAGCCAAGTGAACAACAAATGTGTCGACAAATGACTTAACAAATCCATAAATACAGACTTACCTTTACATATCTGGTGGAAAGTGCCTGGTGTAGAGACGCCCTTTTTTTGTGGTTCCACCCCAAAGCATGCAATGTAAGCATGTCCACACGTGCTGTTGAAAACAAATAATGAGTTTATGAAATGCAATCTAATAAAGGGTGCAAAGACATGGTAAACAGATTAATCACCTGCTTTCGACATATATTTCGTCGTCAGGGCACAACGAGATAGGTAGCTGTTCACTTGCTCCACCTCCTCACCAGCAGTTGTCCCTGCTCCTTCCTGGTTCCTACCACTCCATTTGATCTATAAGTAAGTAAAGGTGTTAATATTAATGCAAAAGGCCATAGTTATACACAGGCTTAATTTGTATGTTATTACTGTGCTTTTAAACATTAAAAATGCACACATGACACAAAAATATTACCAATACCTCACACTTTGTTGCATGAGCCCTTGCATGCATAACACTTAGGAACGGCTTCATTTTTGTCAGCTCCTGGAGGGCAGGAAGGGCACTGGCAGCTTTTTCTAGGTAGGGCCAATATTTGCAGGCCACATCCATGGCAAAGAATTGAGGTTTGGCCGGCATCAACTCTTTTTGAAGGTACAGGGGGTAAGCAAATATCTCCCCCCTGTACATATTAAGGGCTTTCAAAAGGAAGCCATGGCGACAGACAGCAACCTCCATCCCCTCTTCATCCAATTTGGAAGCCCTCTTTGAACTCTCCCTTGCCGCTGTCCACTGGGAATCTCCACATTTCCCTTTTCCATGTGTCTATGACATACACAACGAACATAAATGAAATGAATGTAATTGGGTCTGCTATAGAGGCCAGTGTTTCTCTCAATTCAATTTAGGTAATGTTTCAGTAATACAGCTATTTTGTCACATTATCAATAATACTTGCATATTTCACTGCTTTTTGGATGGTCTCGGTAAATGTGGACACTTCACTGTCTTTGGCCACAAAGAGGCCCTCAAAAAAGGCAGGGTCATCAGAGCTGAATAAGAAAGAAAAATAGACAGATCCATTAAACATATGGGAAACAATATGTACAAACCATGATGATGGCTTCATCCTTGATGGATGCAACTTTGTGGTTCTTCTTACGGCCAACCACCCATTCTTCTCTCTTTTCATCAAACCTCTGAAGCTTTTTTTTGAGGCGCTGCTTCAGAGGCTGCTCCTTCTTGCAGTGACAGCACACTTTCTGGGCACAAAACAAAATTCCCTTGCAAAAGGGACAGGTCTTTTTGGTAGACCCTCCTGGCATTATGACAGGAACACAGACGGACAGACAGACACACGAGAAGACAGATACAGACAGATACAGACCAAACAAACAAACAAACGGATAAAGACAAACAGGCAGACTAACAAACAGTTAACAGATAGTGATAGATAGAGAAACAGATAGAGAGATAGAGAGATAGATAGAAGGTGGCTCTTAAAAGTGCCTTTGGGTTGTTATTTAGGTGATTCAGATGCGGTGCTGGGGGATGGGTTGACAGAAACTACGAGGAGAAAAGAGATAAATACTTAGTACTGCAGGCTAGCTATAGTCTACCTGTGTTTACATCCCAAAATTTCCACCACACTATTCATACACAAAGGTTTAAAAAGTGTATGCAACTGATTGGACCATGATTTTCCATATTCTGAATGAATACAAGATGTCACGTTTTTTCTAAATCAATACACAGTGTTTAAGGGGGCCTAATGAGACATTATCCCTCCCGTTATTGCATAACGTTAACGTTACTCTTTGGTGATGCGGCACACTCGGCGGGAATACAGTTACAGTATGTACAGTAACTATTAGCGTACACATAGCTGTCTTAAGCTAGCCAGACAAAAGTTACAAGACACGGCTATTTTTCCCCTCACAAGTTAGAAGGTCGTTTTCATAGTCTTGTGTTTAATAAGGAAACCACTGATAATCATCGCTTTAATATGTAAACCGTGTGAATAATGGAAAAGTAAGGCATCAGCTCAGAGTAAAACCACACATCTTACCTTGGGAAGGGTTAGCGGGAGAAGGGCAGAATGCTTCCGACAGCAGGTGGCGCTAGCCGTGGGGGGAAGGACTAGGACACTTTTACAATAAGAGTAAGAAAAAAGATATTAAATATCAGATGGCATTGTAAACGTAGTGGTACCTTAAAAACATAGTGTATTTGCCGTTTATGAAAAATAAATGCATTTAGGACAAAGCAGGATACAAATATTAAAAATAACAAATACAATAACAATAAAATACTTTTTAAATCACAAAATGCCTGAATCCTGTAGCCAAAAAGAAGAATAAAAGCATTAGATCTTAAATATGGAACCTGGGACTTAAATGTACAGGCTTGAAGTTATATTAAAGCTCAGGGGGAAAAAAATTATGAGCTAACAACCGGAGATCGCATTCAGCAGTACGTGAGTGCATGCATGTCTACTTCCGAAACACAGCGGTTGCTATGGAGTTCAGTGCGTTTGATTTAATGCACTGGGACGTTTTCCACAACTAGTCCACAGACATCAAGAAACGCCGCTTGTGCCGGGACAGGACGAACAATAAATCTGACAAGTTTTCATAAACAAGCTTTACTTGCTTGGATAATGATTTACAAACATCATTTTTCACCACATAAGTGTCTGATTTGGAACAATAAAAATGTTAGATATAAGAACAAATCTTTGTTTTTTAAGAATTGGTTTCATGAAAATATCTTGTTTGTGACACAGCTGTTGAATGAAAATGGATATCTGTATACCTGCGCTGCGCTGTCCCTGGTTCTGAAATGGTGCGGCGTGTTGCACTAGCCTATATGTAAAAGATTTGCCCCCTTGCAATTTTTAATTGCCCCCTCAGTAACTCCATCCCGGCGCCGGGCCTGAGCTATATTGCAGGCTATAGGAAACAAGCAGGACGCAAAGATTAAAAATAACCACAAAAGAGTTGTCTGATCGCAAAATACCTGAATCCGCAGCAAAAAAGAAGAATAAAAGCATAGATCATATGACGAGGAAGCCTGCAATGGATTCAGGCTTGACATAAAAAAAAAAAAAAAGTAATAGCCTACCTGATGATGGTGAATGTCGTATTTAGGTGCTCTCAAGGCTCAGAAATTCAATAAAAATCGAACTCCTCCTGTACGCCGTGGCATGTGATTGCCGTGCTTGGACGCACGAAATAAACTTCCCATTGAAATACATTAGTTTGAAATGCGTGCTGGGTGGCACGAAAAAAGTGACAACATCGTGTCAGCACGCACGAAACAATAGATTAATTAACGTGACAGTTTCACGACTTCCTGTGAGACTGGGTTGGATGTTTGACAGGAAGCTATGTCAGAGGGAAAGAAACATGTCGTCCAGCAGACAGGAAACAGTCGACCTACCTCAGAGCTGCCACTGAAAAAACTCCAGAAGATTCTGATCTTCAGACCTGATTGCTGTCTGAACCAGAACCAGAACCACACACTGAACAAGGTTAAACTCAACAGGTTTGTTTTTACTTTAGTTTTTATCACAGACTCAGGTTAAAGATCTCCAACTAGTTTATTCCCTCAGTAGATTTATATTATGTAAACTCTGTGTCAGTGAGTCAGGATCATCCACCACCTGACACAGGTGAGTCTGATTAAACATCATCCACCACCTGACACAGGTGAGTCTTTGGGTGTGTCTCAAAGTCAAGGAAGGTTTTTCAAACAGCTGAATTTCAAGGAGGCTATGAAGGACTGTTCCAGTGTCAAAGATCCGTCTATATTTCATCACCCACATGGTCACTGCTTTCATCCTGTCACATTCAGCCACAGTAAAGACATGAGAATATCATGTAGGTCATGTGTTTACAGGTGAACACATGTCAGTATCATGTTCAGGCAGCAGGTCAGCTGTTTCACGTTATAGTGTGAGTGTGTGTGTGTGTGTGTGTGTGTGTGTGTGTGTGTGTTCATACTGTAAATGATCATTTATAACAGCTGTTGTCTTTACTTCATGACTCCACTGACTCTTCATGATGATCAGAAATACTTTCTCCCTAAATGTCATGTGACTGAAAACACTGACATGTGTTTACATTGTACAACAACATTAGAGAGGGTTAAAATGATCACAGTACCTACTGAGGGTTAATGACACACACACACACACACACACACACACACACACACACACACACACACACACCTGGAGACACTGGTTAGTCTGCTGAGGGTTAAGGATCAAGGATTCTTCCTTTATAGGACTCATCTTACCAAGGAAGGATCCTTGACTCTGAGAAACACCCTGTAGTAATGATGATGTCTAATGAGACTCACCTGTGTCAGGTGATGGATGATGTCGACTCACTGACACGGAGTGAAACAGAGCAATAAAATAAATGTAATGAAGTTTAAAAAAAAAAAACAGTCTTAAAGTTCTTCCTGATCTTAAATGATTCAGACGGGTTGACGGGAGCCTGTGAGGGACAAAACAGGACATCTGAGGACATCCGGTTGGACTCTGAAATCTGGGACATTTTATAAGGCAAGGCAAGTTTATTTGTATAGCACATTTCAGCAGCAAGGCAATTCAAAGTGCTTCACACAGGACATTGGAATACAGCAATAAGGGAAAAAGAAACACATTGAAAGAAACATGTAAAAGGTGATTAAAAACAGCACATAAAACCCAAAAATATAAAAACACACACATATTAAAGTAAGAGTTGCAGTGCAGAGTTTTGAAGGAAAATATAAAATTTAAGAAGTAAAAAGCCTTTCAGTCAAAGGCAGCAGTGAACAGGTGAGTCTTTAACCTTGACTTAGAAGAACTCAGACTCTCAGCAGACCTGATAGTTTCTGATAGTTTGTTCCAGATATACGGAGCATAGAAACTGAACGCTGATTCTCCATGTTTAGTTCTGACTTTTGGAACACAGAGCAGACCTGCACCAGATGACCTGAGTGGTCTGGATGGTTCATACTGGACTAGAAGGTCTCTGATGTATTTTGGGCCTAAACCATTCAGTGCTTTATATGCTAGCAAGAGAATTTTAAAGTCTATTCTCTGAGAGACAGGGAGCCAGTGTAGAGACCTCAGAACTTATAAACCATTAAAGTGAACCAAACATTAAAGTGGTGAAAAATAATTCAGAGTGTGGATGATGCTGTCGAGTCCTGTGACGTCATTATCAGGAAGAATTATGGGATGTTTTGTCTTTATGTCAGTGTATATGTTTTAAAGACCATCAGAATGTCGAGTCTCCTTCTGTTTTATTTCTGAAACATCATCAGTCACAGATAACAAACTTTAGATACTCTCTGTGTTCGGAGGTCGAGCGTTCGCAGCGTCACAGTTTGGACGCCGGTCTCTTCTGATTGGCTGTGGGTCGACCCCACAGCCGGAGCCGGCTGACCCCTCCGTCCGGGCTGATGATGAGACGGATGTGAGTGACAGGTGAGCTGAGAGTGAGCTCAGATTGACTGTACAGATGTCTGTGATGAGGACGAAGCTGCAGGACAGACAGGAGGACAGAAGGACAAGGGGACAAGAGGACAGGAGGACAGGAAATAGTTTAAATCCAAACACTCTTCATCTTCCTCATTTAAAAAAAACAAACATCAGATAAAGTTTTAATTCAAATCTGAGAAACTTTTCTAAAAGTCACAGATTTATACATGAAACATTTCTGTCAGTCAGCAACACAGGATGGAAGTCAACGGAAACGATTCCACGGGACGAGGACACGTACTTTCTGAGGGGGAAGAAGGACCTGCCATTTTCCAGAACTCCACCTGCTCCTGATGCACTGAGCTTCCTCCTCAGCCATCAGAGAACAAACCTCGATCGTGCAAGAGTCCGGGAAGTTACCTAGATGGAAACAAACAAATAAACAAAAACACAAACAAACGTTAAGATTCTCAGCTGCTCATGAATAAAATTCATTTTAAATTTTAATCTGTAAAATAAAAACAGGAAGTAGTGAGGTGGGTGTGAACCTTTGAAGTGGTTGGTGTCGACCTCGATGCTGCTGATCACTCCGGGATGACCGAGACGAAACACCGCCCACTCCGAGCCAGGGACCTGCAGGATGCCTTGCTGGTCCACCTGCAAGACAACCAGCAGGGAGACATTTAACAGGTGTGGACAAATTTAAATTTTATTTGTAGTCATATCGACGGACAGTTTGAAAAGTGTGGACGTCTGCAGAAAATTAGGACAGGACGGTTTTTAAAGTGAGGACAGTTTTAAAAGAAACATCAGATTGAGATGGGGATATTTTAGAAAGTGAGAACGTCTTGGTTAGATGACTTTTTTTTAAATGCCGTCTCATTGTGGCATCATGAGTGGACATTTTTAAATAAAGGTGTTTTGGGAAAGGAGACACTTTTGTGAAATGTGAGGACATTTCAGAAAACATTTTTAGAACCTTAATGAGAACATTTTAAAGAAGGTGGAATATTTGTTCTTTCTTCCTGAAATGTCTGTTTGAGAATTTAACCTTTACTTTACAGTTAAAGCTAAGTTTTTACTTACAGTGAATTTACTCTGGTTTTTAGTGCAAATATTAATTAAAAACAAGACAAAATAGTGCAACACTGAAGAACATTAAAATAGAACGTTAATATACATCGTTAATATAGAATGTCAATATAGAAGATCAATATAGAACATAAATACAGAATATTGACATAAAACGTTAATATAGAACGTCAACATATAATGTCAATATAGGACGGTAATATAGAACTTTAATATAGAATATCAATATAAAACTTTAAAATAGAATGTTAATATAGAACGTTAATATAGAACGTTAATAGAGAAGGTTAATAGAGAATGTTGAAATAGAACATCAATTTAGAACGTTAATATATACCATTAATAGAGAACGTTAATATAGAACATCAGTAAAGAGTGTTAATGTATAGCGGTAATATATGACATTAATAGAGAACGTTAATATAGAAAATGAATATATAACGTTAATATAAAACATTAATATAGATTGTAGAACGTTAATGTATAACTTTAATATAGAACATTAATATATAACTTTACTATAAAACATTAATATAGAACATCAATATAGAACGTTTATAGAGAACGTTAAAATATAAGGGAAAAGTAACAATAAAAATATGATAAGACACTGTAACGTAATAAATATGTAGAATATAGATGTTTCAGGATTAAAGAGCTGTGAGAGGTTTGTTTATGTTAAATTAACTTTGTTAACGTTGAAGCTAAAATTTTAATGTTTAATGTTCATGTTACATAATAAATATTAATGTGCTGGACTGTGATCTAACCTCCAGGTGTTTTGGTCTGTCCAGTCTACGAGCCGTCTCCCAGCCGTCGGCCATGTTTACGGCTCGGCCAAGACCTGTAAACACAGCACATCAGAGTCACTAGTGTTACCAGTGTCATCAGTGTCACCAGAGTCACCCGTGTCACCAGAGTTACCGGAGTCACCCGTGTCACCAGTGTCACCAGTCACCAGTGTCACCAGAGTCACCAGTGTCACTAGTGTCACCAGTGTTACCAGTGTCACCAGATGTTACCGGAGTCACCAGAGTCACCAGTGTCACTAGTGTAACCAGAGTCACTAGATTCACCAGTGTCACTAGTGTCACTAGTGTCATCAGTGTCACCAGAGTTACCGGAGTCACCAGAGTCACCAGTGTCACTAGTGTCACCAGAGTCACTAGATTCACCAGTGTCACTAGTGTCACCAGTGTCACCAGAGTCACTAGTGTCACCAGTGTCACCAGTGTCACCAGAGTGACTAGAGTCACTAGTGTCACTAGATTCACCAGTGTCACCAGAGTCACCAGAATTACTGGAGTCACCAGAGTCAACAGCGTCACTAGTGTCACCAGTGTCACTTGTAGGAGCCGCATTAGAGTTTTTGTTTATTGCTATTTGTGTTTTCAAGTTATCAACTCTGTGTCTCCTAGTAGGTGTGGCCTCCTCCCTGCTCTGGTGGTGACGGCGGGGTATAGTCTATATGTAGGGGGGGGTGGTAAGGCCCGGAGGCAGCGAAATTGTTGTTGACCGCAGCCTAAGCCATAGCACTATAAGCATTAAGTAGAAACCATCGCCCTTTTTTTTCTTTGATATTCTTACTTTTTTATTTCATTTTTGCAATAAACTTCATTGTTGTTAAGAAACAACACAAGACTAAAAGGATCTTTCATTTTTTTTGGCTGCGCGTCAAGCACACTGCTCGTTCCCATTCAACTCAGTTCACGGACACAAGTTAAAACATAAAACCCAGGAGTAATTTAAGAGCTTTTAAGAACCCTTTTTTTTGGACACTACACACTAGTGTCACCAGAGTCAGTAGTGTCACTAGAGTCACTAGTGTCACCAGAGTCAGTAGTGTCACCAGATTCATCAGTGTTACCAGAGTCACTAGTGTCACCAGAGTCAGTAGTGTCACCAGATTCATCAGTGTCACCAGAGTCACTAGTGTCACCAGAGTCAGTAGTGTCATCAGAGTCATCAGTGTCACCAGTGTCACTAGTGTCACCAGTGTCACCAGAGTCACTAGAGTCACTGCAGCAGGAGACGTTGGTGGCAAACGCCGACTTTACGTCAAACATAATTTTAAAAACAACAGGAAGTGAATAACAGCAGCTTTGTGCTGATTCTAACCAATCATGTTGCGTGGATGCCCGAAGTGGGCGTCGCTGTAGCCAAGGCAGACTCCTCCATTGGTCAGAGCCACCAGGTCGACGTCCTGGTGAGGGGAGACAGATGACCAGTCTCTCTGTCCGACGCCGTACACCCGCAGCCTGGCTATCCCTCCATCTGACCACACAAACACACAAATACACAATTCCACTCTGTAGTGTCATTGTGTGGGAGCTGCAGCTCCCACAGTATGTTATCTTCGCTCTTTATTTATTCATTATTTATTTATTATTATTATTATTATTTCGCCATTTTTTGTAGTCTAACTAGTCCTAGACGATTTGTCGTATCAACTTCATTTCAATGTCACACTGTACATCCCCATAAGGAGATGTGTGCTATTACTTTTCTCATCTTGAACATATTCCAATGATTTTATATAATTTTTTAAAGCATTAAAATTTATAATGGCAAGTCAATGGGAACAATGTTTGAAAGCTCATATCTCAAAAACTAAAAGTGCTAAAGTGTTAAAACTTGACTGACAGGTGAGCCATGTGGAACTACTTCACATATTCTACAATGCGACCTATAGCGCCACCATGTGGTCAGTTATTATGTGTTTTATGTTTTGGCTTATAACTCATGAAACGTGAGGCCTATCCAAACAATCTTTGCACAGTGTATTCCTTGGATGGTATCAAGTAGACTGATACAGGCCACGCCCATTTGCGTCAAGAAATTTTTCCGCCATTTTGAATTTTTTTCAAAAATGCATTTTTTGCTACTTTTGGCACATTTTTTCATCCAATCTTCACCAAACTTGATACATACCATATTTAGATGATCCCGAACACAGCTCATATCTTTGTTTTTTGGTATCACTTACCGTTTGACTGTAATTGGTTACCAAACTTTTGAAGGCGTGGCCTGATGCATTGAACGAGCCATAACTCTTCAATGCTGATTCGGATCGATACCAAATTTGAGAATCTTGTACATATAATGACAGTGCAATTCTACCCACAGGGGGCGCTACTGTAATGATATAACATCATATTTCTACAGTTCTGTTGTTTTCAGTGAAATGAAACTTGGTACACAAGTTCTCCATGTCAATGTGCACAACATGGTGAAACATGGTGCCAATAGCCCCACCTTGTGGCCATTGACGGGATGTGACAAATATGCATTTCATTATATGTGTTATAACATTTGGAAAAAAAATCCTGTTGAAGCAGCAGCTTGCAGTGGCAGTAGCAACAGTAGCTGACAGTTTGCAGCTCCCACACGCAATTTCTTCAGAAATTGCAAAGTTTTCTAGTTATTATTACTGTGTGTGTGTGTGTGTTTGTGTGTGTGTGTGTGTGTGTGTCTGTCTGTGTTTGTGTGTGTGTGTGTGTTTGTGTGTGTGTGTGTGTCTGTGTGTGTTTGTGTGTGTGTCTGTGTGTGTGTGTGTCTGTCTGTGTTTGTGTGTGTGTCTCTGTGTGTGTGTGTGTGTGTCTGTGTTTGTGTGTGTGTACCTGGGTGCATGTTGAACCGCAGGTGTGTGACTCGGTGGTTAAGGTTGACCTTGAAGTAATTATGGCAGCAGTCTGAATATCCTGGCTTCAGCTCCGACACACACACCAACTCTGGCCACGCCTCCGAGTCCAGCTGTCAATCAAAGACATGTCAGCTGTCCATTAAAGACATGTCAGCTGTCAATCAAAGACATGTCAGCTGTCAATCACATTCGTCACAGTAACCTTGGCGACAGCAGCCAGCTGAATTTCAGAGGCGGCCATGCCAGTTCGGTCTCCATCCAGGCTGAAGGTTGGTGGTTTGTCTGGTGAAGAACATGAAATATGAACCCAGGTTCATGTTACCCACGTCTCAGTGGTCACTTTATTAGGTACACCTGTACATCTGAACACAGATGTATATACATCAGCTCTGTCATGACAGCATTCTGTATAAAATGTGTAATTAAATTAAATTAAATTAAATTAACTAAAATGTAAAATAAGTTTTAAGTTGACAGTGTTTGAAAATATGAAATTGGTTTTTTCGTTCCATCATGGTTCAGTAAATGTGACACTGCTTCTTTCACAAATTAAATCTGTACACCTGTAAGTCAAATCAACACCTGCTGGGTGTGTCTATGTCACAGATTCAAGTTTCTCACAGAGTTTGAGGAGTGAAGCATCATATGAAGTGACGCGTTGTATGAAGTGAAGTGTCTCATACTTTATGATGAGTATCAGAAGAGTTTGTACCCAGACAGCCGGCCTGGATGGAGATATGAGGTGAGTGGTTTCCAGTGAAGAAGGATGTATCGACATCGAAGCCATAGATCCGTCCTGGTACTCCCAGCTGGATGATGCACCAGTCGTGACCTCCACAAAAAGACAAAGATTAGTTTGTGCTGATGTTAAACAAAGTCCAACAGATCGGTTCGTGTACGTGAACAAAGATTCAGACGATCGACAGAAGCTCTGAACTCGATAAAAAAAGCTCTTACAGTTTATATGTCTGGATCAATAGATTAATATCAGTTCATTACAGATATACTGACACATTCATCAGCTGATCAGTAAATGTCACAGATATGTTTGAAGACATTTATAAACAGAGTCTCAGTCTGTCCTCCGGGGGGCGCTGACAGGCTAATCTTTACTCTGTAAAAATATCTGATGAAGAAAAATATTTTAAATAATTTTAATTAGAAATATTCTAAGAAATATTTTAATTAATGTTCTTCATATTATTTGATTTAATAAGCATCTTTCAAATCAAAGCTACAACCTGCTGTAATACAAAAACAATAATAAAGTTAAAAAAACAAACAAACAAACAAAAAAAAAACACAGAAGTAAGACAAGATCATTTAAGATAAGATAAAATAAGATAAGATAAGATAAGGTAAGGTAAGGTAAGATAAGATAATCCTTTATTCGTTCCACAGCGGTGAAATGTGCATCATCACCACAGCAGAGGAACAAACAGGAAGTGATGTATAAGTACATATGAATAAAAACACTGAAATTATTTTATTAACATTAAAGAGAAATATAAATGTGTTTAATCTGTGAACGTGTTTCAGATTTTAACCCTTTGAAGACGTCGTGTTATTCTGATTTTATTTGGGTGAATTTCAGGGAACAGATACTGACCGGTCGTCCTCTTCCTCCTCGTCTCCCATCCATCCATCCACTTCCCAAACTCAGTGAAGGCCGATGCGATGAACTGCGGTGGTTCTCTCTGTGCGAACACACACTTAAAGTTAACGTCAGGTGATATTCTGTAACCTACCCATATACACCATCCTGCTGCAGTAAATATGGATTCATCCACCACTGAAAATAGTCTCCAACAAATGAACTGTTCCCTCCAGCTGGTTTGATGAAGATGACAATAATCAGCTGTTTGATGGGTGAACTGTTCATTTGGATATTTAAGCAAAATATCAAAGAATACTTCAAACATGAAACAATCACTTATAAATCCTCAGCCTGTGTTACGTTAAATTTATTGCTCAGATGAACGCAGAATCTAAAACCATTCTGGATGAACTGAAGTCAACGGATCCTCCATGTTCAATGTCAAACTACATCAGAAAATCAGATTATAAACTCTCACAGTTTAATCTAGGTCTCATTTATCCTGTCGCATCATCAGCACGTCACAAACACACGACTGTTACTTAAAACATCACGATGTGAAACACTTCTACCAATGAAAGGTGATTCCTGAGCACACGTGTGCATGTGAGCTTCGCTTGAGCAGAGTTGAAACACGCATGTGTGTGCTCAGACACGCTGCTCAGCTGCACATGAGACTGTTTGTACCGTTGTGTTTCACATCGTAATGTTTGAGATAAATATCGTGTGTTTGTGACGTCCTGATGAGCCGATGGGAGAAATGAGACCTGGGTTTAACTGTGAGAGTTTATAAACTGATGTTGTGATATAGTTTTGTTCTGTTGTTGAATGTTGATTCCGTTGACTTCAGCTCATCCAGAATGTTCTCAGTTTTTTGATTCTCCATTCACCGTGACGGTCTGAGAGAAAAAAAAAGTTTTGTTCATGACTTACTTAAGTGAAACACGTGGACAGTAACTGATGAACACGTTCATTTTACAGGTGAAGTTTTTCTTTATAAAAAGAAAAACCACTGAACTTCAAACTGAGATCATAAATCATTTGTGCTGCTGATTAAACATTGTTGACATGGTGAATCAGTGTCGGACCTTCAGCAGGTTGGCGGCAGGAGCGAACCATTCGTCTGTAGCAAAAATAACCTGAAGGAACAAAAACAGAACACGCCGTCACCAAACTTCAACACAAATAAAAAAACAGACCTGAAAATAAAACAGAGTGTCCAGATGTTAAAGCTGCAGAGATACAGCTCACCGTCTGGAGATACAGGTTCATTAACTTCAGATTAGTTCAGACTGAGACTTCATGTCTGCACGACGAGTAAGAAGCTACAGCTTAGCTTAGTTTAGCTTATCATAAACATTAGGAACACGTAGAGACCGACCCTAAGGTTGGACTCAACTAACTGTATATGAACTGGCTCCACCTGCAGCAGCTCCATCAGTAACGTGCTGCTCCGACCTGATGATGTCACAGACAGTCAGATATGTAAATGCTACAAACGGCCGCGTGATGCCTGTCTGATGAACGTTAATCATCTCAGATTAATTATAAATATAAATTCTCTAATTAAAAAATGTATTTACATGTTTGTTCATGTTGATGTATCTGATTAAACGTGTTCAGTAGCCAGAGGTTATTAACTTCATTAACATGTGTGTAGTTACAGAACATGTGAATGTATTTGTGTTTGTATGTCAGTGACTCACCTTCCCACCAACCGCCTCACAGGCCAGGTCATTAAACTGCAGGAAGTCTGGCTCAGCTGCTGCAGTCACCACTGCTCTCCTCTCTGCCATGATGACACTTTAAGTTTCTACTGAAACATGAAGAGAAATGTTGAAGCAGCTGCTCACTGCATCACTGCCTGAAGGACGACTCAGACCGTCTCTGCTCAGGACAAAGTTCATCCACTGCTCAGTCACACACAGTATGCTGTTTATTTATACAGTGAGGGGTCATTGACTTCTTGCTCCGTTAAGTCTGTGCTGACATGGATCATCGACCTCCCTGTTTACAACCTTCAGCTGAACACGTGTGTTACATCACTCACATTGTGACAACCTGCAATCACTGGTGATCACTAGTCCCCCCCAAACTCATCAACAGGTCCCACCTCACTTTAACTTCACTGATATGAACTCACTCAGTCTGTGGAGGAGCAGAGAGCAGTGGAGCTGACGCTCACAGGTGCAGGAGACACCAAGACACAAGAGAGGTCGTCAAGTCCCTGATATCCTGTCTTCACCTCCTGTCTTCATCTCCTGTCTTCATCTCCTGTCTTCACGTCCTGTCTCAACCTGCTCCAGCTGTACTCTTCCGGATCACCTTCATTCCGCCACTCAGTCAAACACGGAAGCCTCGGGGCAAGCTGTGCAGCAGCTGAAAAGCCGGACTGGAGCCGAGCCTGACTGGACTGGACTGACTGACACCGTGACATGACGTTGGGAGTAATGGGATTGTTTGTGTTGTTTGTGTATTTATTGTGGGGCAGAACTGACCATGTATTGTGTTAAAACTGAACTGACAGTATGTTCAAAGATCACTGAGCTGAATTTATGTTCTTGTTTAGGGATTCCTTTCATGAGCAGAAAACAAAGAAAACTGTGAAAAGGAAAAACCTGGAGTGGAGTTTTGTGGGGGATTTTGAGCTGGACTGATTTCTGTTATGAACTTTGGGACTGTGGGATTTTGAGTTTTGACTTAAAAGAGAATACATGAAAATTACTGTTCACCTGAAAAGCTGTGTGGTGTTGTTTATCGAATGTGTCTATCAATGTGAAGGTGTGTATTCTTTCAAAATAAATGTCCTTTGTGAGGTTTGGTTGTAAGGTTCAAAACTGTGACAACTAAGTGACTGAACTCAAATCTTAGAGGCCAGAGAGAGACCTGGCTGGCACCCCAAACTAAATACATCAAACAAACCCTTAAAAAACCAAACTGTCACAACATGAAACAACAAGCTGCTCTGCTCTGTACAGGAAACAGGTATGAACACAGATACATGAACTACCATCAGTGTTAGAGGTAACAGAAGTACAGTAATAGATTACTAATATAAAGATGTGATTGCTGTGAGTGACACTCGGCTTGATAATGATAAATCAGCTTAAGATCAATAAAAGAAGACAAGGAGCTACCTGATGTGTTGATACAGATTTAAGATGCAGTTAGATACATCACAGTAATCATCGCAGGAAATAAACAACTCAGAAGTAAACAAAACAGTGTCTGGATTAAAATTTTTTTTTTCTTCTCACATGCACCTGTCGACACAATCAGCACAGTTATTGATATTATTGTGGCGTATTGATTATGAATACAGTCCATCTGATGCTGGTTTGGTTTCATCACTGTAGCCAGTATCTCACTATCACTATCCTCATTCAGATTTGAAGAACCTACAAATTATATTCAGCCACAAAATAAGTCTGAAAAGCTGCAAATCAGAATGGAAGGACAGAGAGTTGTTGACTAGAGATGATACGCCGTCTCATGGCGAGGTCACTTCCTGTCAACGTTACAGAAGCACAGAGAGTTGTTGACTAGAGATGATACGCCGTCTCATGGCGAGGTCACTTCCTGTCAACGTTACAGAAGCACAGAGAGTTGTTGACTAGAGATGATACGCCGTCTCATGGCGAGGTCACTTCCTGTCAACGTTACAGAAGCACAGAGAGTTGTTGACTAGAGATGATACACCGTCTCATGGCGAGGTCACTTCCTGTCAACGTTACAGACGTACAGAGAGTTGTTGACTAGAGATGATACACTGTCTTATGGTTAGGATTCTTTGTAAAGTAAAACATATTTTCAGTTGATTTCACCTTTGACATTATTAGATTTTGGTTTCCAGCATATTTGGTAATATTTGTCAGCTCTTTGCTTCTTTCTGTTCAGCAGTTCAGCTTCTATTTCTGTCAGATTTTCAGATGTTTCCAGCAATTTATTTTATATTTCTACTTTATCAGCTGTGGTTTAGAATTCAATTTGTTTCCCTATGTATGTTGTAGTAAGAAATACCCCCCCCCCCCCGATGCCCTAATTATGTTCACAGGAAACACTTTATGGTGTAAATAAAATGCTACATAGATCTACCCTACAGATGGTGGTCAGGGTGGATGGTGGGTGTACAAAGTGCTGGACTTCAACACTGGAAAACAAAATTCACATCCTCAGTCACATATCAAAGGTTTCAAGGGACAGTGTGTCATTTTACACTTGTTACAGGCAAAGTTTCTTTTCAAAATACACGTCTGTTTTCACAGGAAATGTTCAGTTTCTGCTCGTTAGATGCATCCAGTCTGTTTTAAGATAAACTTAGAACTCAGGTAAAAGTACATCTGTGAGTGACACCGAGGTCCACCGACTAAGCATTGGTGGTATTTGGTAAGTTGGCAGTGAGAACGGCGTGATATTTTATGGTCAGTAGCAAAATTGTTCCATTTAAAAGAAAGTAAAACAACATTAAGGTTACATTACGTTTCTTTCAAAATTCAGGCGGGAGAGTGTTGGTCTTTACAGATAGACTTGTCCTCCTACAGTGGACACAGAGACACCGAGGAGTCCAGTGACAGCATCAAAGACTCCACCTCAAACCCAAACGCAAAACCAAACCCAGGATAAAGAGGTTCAGTGAATGTGGTGTTGAAGGTGTGGAGGTGGATCACTGTGTCAGAGGAGACTCTGTAGAAGGACAGAGTCCCAGCAGGACAGTCCACATACACTCCTACTCTACCAGAGCCAGAGGACGAGGACGAGGAGAGACGGAGGACTGTTTCTCTGTTACTGTGCCAGACGGAGTAACCACCATCACAGCAGCTCAGAGTCCACGACTGAGGGTTCCTTCCAAACCTGCAGTCAGCAGTATTTCCTTTCCGTCTGATTCCTCTGTACGTCACTGCTACATCGACCTCTCCTCCCCACTCCACCTCCCAGTAACAGCGACCAGTCAGACCATTTTCACACAGCAGCTGACAGCAGCTGTCAAATCTATCTGCATGACTGGGATAATGCTGTTCTTTCTCTCCCACCAGGGTCACCTTCCTGTTGTCTTCAGACAGTTTGAGCTTTTTGTGTGTGGTGTTTGTGTCCACTGTGAGTTCACAGGCATCTGACAGGGACAAGACACAATGGCAGCAGTTTATAATCTATTCACTTCTTGACATATTGGAAGTCATATAAAGTTCCAAAGACTAACAAAATTCAATTTTAAAAGAAAAATATAAAGATTGTTGTAAACATTTAACTGTCAATGTGATGTTTTAATGTCATGAATCAAACTGAATCCACACTCACACTTTCTCAGACCAGGTTTTAACCTCTGTTTCCCTGCATGGTCCAGCCTGGAGGAAGAAACACATCGTGTATAACCTTGGATTATTTAATATCATTCACTCTGAATTATGTGAGTTCTAACTGCTGTTTAATTTGTAAAATGTTTCTCAGCTTGCTGGTATGACTAAAAATCAGTCTCAGTTATATGAACTTTTCAATTTCCTCACTTGTGTCTGCAAATGAAGAATAAAATAATGTGATGTACTGTACAAATAAAAACCTTTAAAATCATTTTTTCAATCAGCAGTGATTTCATGCAATAACTAAAGACTTACAGGTGAGATGTTTGTGCATGTTGTCACTTAACCCTTCTCACTGTGATCAGTTTTAGAGGAATTGTGACCGTGGCATACAAACTCAGTTAATGACTCGCTTTCTACAGTTGTGCACACCCTCCACCTCCCCATCACCACCATGTATCAGATTCATCAGCAACAGCAGTCTCATCAGTCATTAGACAGCCCCATCACCAGCACTTGACTCTATGGGCAGACAGACGGCCTTCGATAACAAAATCTCCCTCCAGTGTCTAAACACCAAAGTCTGTCTGTCAAGTCTCAATCATCACCAGGCCCAAGCTGAATCTGCATCCGCAGAATTATAACAGCACCTTTGCTGATTTTCCATGGATTAAAAGAGTCAGTTTGGGTCTGATCATCACCTGTTATCTGGTAATCTGTTTGCCTGTGATCTGTAATGAACAATTATGTTTTCTTCACTCAACTGTCTCTCCTCCAGTTTCTGATCTCTTTTCTATTTGCTTGTACCTGAGAGTACCCAGTCTCCAGAGTGGATCATTCAGTCCAGCGGTCAGCAGCTTAACTCCTGCACCTCCTGGATAATTGTAGCTCAGGTCCAGCTCTCTCAGATGGGAGGGGTTGGACTTCAGAGCCAAGGCCAAAGCGGCACAGCCTTCCTCAGTTACCAGACATCCTGACAGGCTGAAAAAGGTTGGTTAGCACATGGGCAGGAATCCTCACTGACATCAACCACCTTGAAAAGCATTTAAATGCTTATTTCTTCTGTCAAACTACTGATCACTTACCTGAACATTTCCAGTGTACAGTGTGGACTATGCAATCCTGCAGACAGCAGCTTCACTCCTGAATCCTGGAGGTCATTGTTACTCAGGTCCAGCTCTCTCAGACTGGAGGGCTGGGAGCTGAGAACTGAGGACAGAACTTCACAGCTTCGCCATGACAGTTTACACACACCCAGCCTATCAAGAAATGAAAATATTTTCTACAATTTATTTGAACATTTAATGTAATTTATACCTGCATGCGTGAGACTCAAGACAAACATGATTAATTGTCAAAACCATAAAATTTCCAGTGCCACTAGCCTAATTAATCTAAACCATCTAAAGTTCTATACAGGCATGTGGTGCTTTAATGTAATAGAAATAAAAGTGAATGAAAGAAAAGATTTTGTTTTCATTTAAATGAAGCATTTCTCTTGCAAACTGAGTGACATACTGTCCCATTTTACTAAAGGTGGGGGAAAATTGATACTCTCATGATATTTTGCGTGGCAATATGGTATCAGTACATATTTATATTATATAAATAACTAATATTAAACATACAAATTAAAGTTTTGGTAGCATATTAGAATTATAAATCAGTTGCTTTTTTTAAGTCCATTAGATTAATTTCACTGCTGTAACAATGGCTAAAGTGAGATTACATCTTTTTGGATGTTCGGCTATGATATGAGTGAGTATTATTACTTGATGATGATGATGGTGATGATTATGGATTGCTTTTGCTTTAAAACTTGAAAATGATGGTGATGACGATGATGGTGATGATGATGATGATTATGGTTTGCTTTTGTTTTAAAATTTGTTTCAGATTAAGATAGTAGGAATGGATGTTTTGGTTTGGTTTCTCTTTTTGTTTGTTTTTACTTATTATTCTCATGCGCAAATATAAGGTGTTGATAAGTATCAGAGAAAATTTTTTGTAAAGGGGGCAGAAAATATAAGATCTTCTTCCTTCTGCCTCCCTTTCATCATGGCTGTGTAAACTATACAGATATGAAGATGTTAAAAAGTTTTTGTTGTTGGAACACATTCATGAACGAAAAAAAAATAAAATAAAATTCTGACAAAATTTTACTTTGGGAAAATTATTTGCAGTTCAAAAATAGATAATGAGGTGTACTGTGCACAATATGTGTTATACCAACACTCATCATATCGCAAATATTTAAAATCACAATGGTATTATATTTGTTATTTATTAGATTGTGAATTAAGTATTGTGGCAATATTATATCATGGGGTCTTTTGTGATTCCCACCACTACATTTTACAGATTAAACCTGACCTGAGAATTTCCATTGTACAGTGTGGACTCTTCAGTCCAGCAGACAGCAAGTTCAAACTTGACTCCTGCAGATCGTTGTGACTCAGGTCCAGGTCTCTCAGAGTGGAGGACTGGGAGCTGAGAACTGAGGACAGAGCTTCACAGCTTCTCTCTGACAGGTTACAGCCACTCAGCCTGAAGAAAAATCAGTGATGATGAAGTTTCAAGGAAAATACTGTTTATCCTCTGAGACATATCAAATATTTTCATACATATATTCAATGCATCATCTACTTACAGAGCTTTTTTGGAGGCTTTGACCACTGGCAGCAGCCTCAGAAGTGCCTCCTCTGAAGCAGAGAATTTCTTTAGGTCAAACACGTTCAAATCTTCTTCTGATGACAGTAAGATGAAGACCAGAGCTGACCACTGAGCAGGAGACAGTTTATCTTTGGAGAGACGTCCTGAACTCAGGTACTGTTGGATCTCCTCCAGTAGAGAACGATCATTCAGTTCATTCAGACAGTGGAACAGGTTGATGCTTCTCTCTGCAGACAGATTCTCACCAATCTTCTTTGTGATGTACTTGACTGTTTTGTGATTGGTTTCTGAGGTACTTCCTTTCTGTGTCAGCAGGCCCTGTAGATGTTTCTGATTGGTTTGCAGAGAAAGACCCAGGAGGAAGCGGAGGAACAAGTCCAGGTGTCCATTTGGACTCTGTAAGGCCTTGTCCACAGCACTCTGGTGGAGATATGTTGGTTTAGGTTTGTCTCTGAAGACTTTAGGCAGCCGGGAGGTGCCTGTTTGTTCTTCTGACAGCAAATTGACTCCAGAGTTGATGAAGGTCAGATGGACATGAAGAGCAGCCAGAAACTCCTGAACACTCAGATGGACGAAGCAGAACACCTTGTCCTGGTACAGTCCTCTCTCCTCTTTAAAGATCTGTGTGAACACTCCTGAGTACACTGAGGCTGCTCTGATATCGATGCCACACTCTGTCAGGTCTGATTCATAGAAGATCAGGTTGCCTTTCTGCAGCTGATCAAAAGCCAGTTTTCCCAGAGACTCGATCATCTTCCTGCTTTCTGGACTCCAGTGTGAATCTGTCTCAGACTTTCCATGATACTTGACGTTCTTTAGTTTGGATTGAACCACCAGGAAGTGGATGTACATCTCCGTCAGGGTCTTGGGCAGCTCTCCTCCCCCTCTGGTCTTCATCACATCCTCCAGAACTGTAGCAGTGATCCAGCAGAAGACTGGGATGTGGCACATGATGTGGAGGCTTCGTGATGTCTTGATGTGGGAGATGATTCTGCTGGCCTGCTCCTCATCTCTGAATCTCTTCCTGAAGTACTCTTCCTTCTGTGGATCAGTGAACCCTCTGACCTCTGTCACCATGTCAACACACTCAGGAGGGATCTGATTGGCTGCTGCAGGTCGTGTGGTTATCCAGAGGCGAGCAGAGGGAAGCAGTTTCCCCCTGATGAGGTTTGTCAGCAGCACATCCACTGAGGTGGACTCTGTAACATCAGTCAGGATCTGATTGTTGTGGAAGTCCAGAGGAAGTCGACACTCATCCAGACCGTCAAAGATGAACACAACCTGGAACTCTTCAAACCTGCAGATTCCTGCTTCTTTTGTTTCAGTAAAGAAGTGATGAACAAGTTCCACCAAGCTGTACTTTTTCTCTTTCAGCACATTCAGCTCTCTGAAAGTCAATGGAAATGTGAACTGTATGTCCTGGTTGGCTTTGTCTTCAGCCCAGTCCAGAGTGAACTTCTGTGTTAAGACTGTTTTCCCAATGCCAGCCACTCCCTTTGTCATCACTGTTCTGATTGGTTCATCTCTTTCAGGTGAGGCTTTAAAGATGTCTTCTTGTCTGATGGTTGTTTCTGGTCTGTCTGGTTTCCTGGATGCTGTTTCAATCTGTCTGACCTCATGTTCATCATTGACCTCTGCAGTCCCTCCCTCTGTGATGTAGAGTTCTGTGTAGATCTGATTCAGAAGGGTCCGGTTTCCTGCTTTAGCGATCCCCTCAAACACACACTGGAACTTCTTCTGTAGGTTAGATTTAAATTTCCTTTGGCATAAGAGAGCTGCAGCACCAGTTCCTGAATGAAAAAAATAATCCAAATAAAAATGTGTTGACGCTCAAAATGTGGGAACACTGAATTCAGATATAGTTGGACATAGAGTTTCTCTTTATGAAAATCAGTGTATTATCCTTTTTATGTTGAGTAATGAAAGAGGAGATTTGTACTTAATGACAATAAGTAAGTTTATTTACAGAAAACAAAACAGTGGTCATAATTATGAAGTATGAACACCTCTAAAGAAGCACACTGGTGATCGAGCCGTTCACACTCCCAACTCGTCAAATATCAATGTTTTGTCAGTGGATGTCAGCGTCGGACATTGATGCACAGAGGCACCTTTCTCAGGATTATGATATGCAGTGGGAAGGGGCAGGTATAAAAAGTGAGAAAGTCTGTATAAGGTGGGAGGGAGGGTGGTGGAGGGCCAAATAGACTCTGGACTCTCACCCGAGAGCCCATATACAGCCTCAGGAAATAAACCTAAAACATGAAGTGTTTGAGCTAAGTTAACCTGATTTAATTTTAGAAAAGACTGTGTGTATGTTACGAGCAGAAACTGGACATTTTCTGTAAAAGCAGAAGTTTTTTTTGGAATGACACAATGCATTTAACATGTGTAAATTGATATGCCCTCTGAACATCAAAAACTGATGCTACGTGCTGACGTACTGCGGTAAGCGTGTTGTGTCATTTCCGGTGTTTCTGTGTTGGTGTCTCTCTGCTGCTGCAGCGATCTCTCACCAGCTACTTTTCTGCTTTTTCTCCTCACTTTAGCCGTTAAACATCCACTTCACTTCTTAAACCACGCTAGTTGTAGCGTTAATCACTCCGCTTCTTTAAACGAGTGTCCTATTCATCTTTGCTTGCTCACACACTCTCAGCCTTGTTAGCTACCTTAGCTTAGCACCTAGCGATGGCTTCCTCTCCTGCACTCTCTTGCTCGGTGTGCCAGATATTTAGTTACTCCTCTGCCTCCTTTAGCGATAATGGTACATGTGAGAAATGTAGTTTATTTTTTGCGTTGGAGGCGAGGCTTAGTCAATTAGAAGCTCAGCTCCGCACCATGGAGAGTCAAACTGTAGCTGCGGTAGTTAGCCAGTCCCCTGTAGCCGGCGCGGAGCCACTTAGCATAGCCTCTGTTAGCGGTTCTCCGGTAACTCCTGTGCAGCCAGGAGCCTGGGTGACTGTCCGAGGGAAGCGTAGTACCAGGCCGAAGCCCACGGCTCACCACCTGCCCGTTCACGTTTCTAACCGTTTTTCCCCACTCAGCGACACACCCGCTGAGGAGAAAACTGTGGTAATTGGCAGCTCTATTCTGAGAAACGTGAAGTTAGCGACACCAGCGACCATAGTCAAATGTATCCCTGGGGCCAGAGCGGGCGACATTGAATCAAATTTGAAACTGCTGGCTAAGGCTAAACGTAGATTCAGTAAGATTGTTATTCAAGTCGGCGTTAATGACACCCGGTTACGTCAATCGGAGGTCACTAAAATTAATGTTGCCTCGGTGTGTCAGTATGCTAAAACTATGTCGGACTCCGTAGTTTTCTCTGGGCCCCTGCCAAATCTGACCACTGATGATATGTTTAGCCGCATGTCATCATTCAATCGCTGGCTGTCCAGGTGGTGTCCAGCAAACGATGTGGGCTTCGTTAATAATTGGAAAACCTTTTGGGGAAAACCTGGTCTGATTAGGAGAGATGGCATTCATCCCACTTTGGATGGAGCCGCTCTCATATCTAGAAACCTGGACAAGTTTATTGGTGATCTAAAACCGTGACAACCCAGAGTTGAGACCAGGAATCAGAGTCGCAGTGTAAAACGCTTCTCTGAGCTTCTAGAGCAGTCACCCACCCATAGTGTCATACAAACGGTGTCTGTCCCCCGACCTCCTAAATTATTTAAATATAAAGTCAAACAAAGAGGAGTTGTACATAACAACCTGATAAAAATTAAAACCTCTTCTGTGACAGAAAGACAAAACAGGAGAATTAAATGTGGACTGTTAAATGTCAGATCGTTATCTTCCAAAGCAGTGTTAGTAAATGAACTAATATCAGATAATCATATTGATTTACTCAGCGTCACCGAAACCTGGCTGTGTCAAGATGAATATGTTAGTCTAAATGAATCCACTCCAACCTCGCAGCCTCTTCTATTTGTTATAGTGTACCGTGCTCCTGGCCCGTATTCAGAATTCTTATCTGAATTCTCAGAGTTTTTATCCAGTTTAATCCTGAAATCAGATAAAGTTATTATTGTAGGCGATTTCAATATCCACGTGGACGTTGATAATGACTCCCTCGCTACTGCGTTTATCACATTATTAGACTCCATTGGCTTCACTCAAAGTGTACATAAGCCCACTCACCGTTTCAACCACACCCTCGATTTAGTTCTGGCGTATGGAATTGAGATTAATAACTTAATGGTCTTTCCAGAGAATCCCTCTCTATCAGATCATTACTTAATAACTTTTGATTTCTGTCTACTTGACTACGCGCCACGCAGTAACAGGTACTATACTAGGTGCTTATCAGATTCAAGGAAGTGATTCCATCGGCGTTAAATTTAATACCCTCTGTAAGTGAGGTTTCCCGTACCGACTTTAAAGTCTCCCAAATTGATCATCTCGTCGATAGCGCTGCAGGCTCGCTGCGAACAACTCTCGACTCTGTAGCACCTCTTAAAAAGAAGTTCGCAAAGCAAAGAAAGTTTGCTCCCTGGTATAACTCCCAAACGAGGAAATTAAAGCAAATGTCGCGAAAATTTGAAAGGAATTGGCGATTAACCAAACTGGAAGATTCTCGTTTAATCTGGTTAGATAGTCTGAAAACATATAGGAGAGCCCTCCGCAATGCCAGAGCAAACTATTACTCATCATTAATAGAAGAAAATAAGAACAACCCCAGGTTTCTTTTCAGCACTGTAGCCAGGCTGACAGAGAGTGACAGCTCTATTGAGCCTTGTATTCCTTTAGCTCTTAGCAGTAATGATTTTATGAGCTTTTTTAATGACAAAGTCGTAACTATTAGAGGCAAAATTCATGACCTCCTGCCCTCTAGCAGTATTAATCTGCCTTCAAACACAGCTATAAGTGCTGATACATATCTAGATTGCTTCTTCCTGATTTCTATTCAACAATTGACCTCAATGATTTCTTCATCCAAGTCATCAACGTGTCTCTTGGACCCCACCCCAACTAGGCTACTTAAGGAAGTCTTACCTTTAGTTAACACTTGCATATTACACATGATCAATATATCTTTATTAACGGGCTATGTACCACAGTCTTTTAAGGTAGCTGTAATTAAACCTCTGTTAAAAAAGCCCACATTGGATCCAGAGGTGTTAGCCAATTACAGACCTATATCCAACCTTCCCTTTCTCTCAAAGATCCTTGAGAAAGTAGTCGCAGTGACTTTCTCCATGATAATAGTTTATTTGAGGAATTTTGGTCAGGATTTAGGGCCCATCATAGCACCGAGACAGCACTAGTTAAAATTACAAATGATCTTCTGATTGCTTCAGACCAAGGTCTCGTCTCTGTACTTGTTTTACTAGATCTTAGTGCCGCATTTGACACAATTGACCATCAAATTCTGCTACAGAGACTGGAACATTCAATTGGCCTTAAAGGTTCTGCACTAAGCTGGTTTAAATCGTACTTATCCGATCGTTTTCAGTTTGTTCACGTTCATAATGAATCATCTTCATGTACTAAAGTTTGTTTTGGAGTACATCAAGGTTCAGTGCTCGGACCATTTCTATTCACTCTATATATGCTTCCCTTAGGTAACATGATTAGAAATCACTCTATAAATTTCCATTGCTATGCGGATGATACACAGTTGTATTTATCGATAAAACCAGAAGAAACAGATCAATTAACTAAACTTCAGAAATGCATTAAAGATTTAAAAACCTGGATGAGCACCAATTTCCTGATGTTAAATTCAGACAAAACTGAAGTTATTGTTCTTGGCCCCAAACAGCTCAGAAACTCTTTATCTGATGATATAGTTTCTCTGGATGGCATTGCTCTGGGCTCTAGCACTACCATAAGAAACCTCGGCGTAATATTTGATCAAGATTTGTCTTTTTACTCCCATTTAAAACAAACCTCTCGGACTGCATTTTTTCATCTGCGTAATATTGCGAAAATTAGGCCTATCCTGTCACTAAAAGATGCTGAAAAATTGGTCCACGCGTTTGTTACCTCGAGGCTGGATTACTGTAATTCTCTATTATCAGGTAGCTCTAATAAGTGCCTGAAAACTCTCCAGCTAATCCAGAATGCGGCGGCACGTGTACTGACAGGAACTAAGAAACGAGATCATATTTCTCCTGTTTTAGCTTCTCTGCACTGGCTCCCTGTAAAATCCAGAATTGAATTTAAAATCCTTCTCCTAACCTACAAAGCTCTACATAATCTGGCTCCATCATATCTCAGAGAGCTCGTAGTGCCCTATTATCCCACCAGAACACTGCGCTCTGTGAATGCAGCGTTACTTGTGGTCCCTAAAGTCTCTAAAAGTAGAACAGGAGCCAGAGCCTTCAGATATCAGGCTCCGCTTTTGTGGAATCAGCTTCCTGTTTCGGTCCGGGAGGCAGACGCCGTCTCCACTTTTAAGACTAGACTTAAGACTTTCCTTTTTGATAAAGCTTATAGTTAGGGCTGGCTCAGGCTTGTCTTGGACCAGCCCCTAGTTAGGCTGACATAGGCCTAGTCTGCTGGGGGACCTCCTATAATACACCGAGCCCCTTCTCTCCTTCTCACTCTCTCTCTCCCTTGCTAGTATTCATGTCCTGTTAATGCATCGCTCTAACCCGGGTCTACTGCATGTCACTAACTCGGCTTGTTCTCCGGAGCCTTTGTGCTCCACTGTCTCTCAGGTTAACTCGTGTCACAGCTGTGCCTGGATGGTGTGTCGTGGTTGTGCTGCTGCCGTGGTCCTGCCTGATGCCTCCCACTGCTGCTGTTACTATTAGTCATACCTGGACTATTATACACATATCATTATTGTCACATACATATAGGCTATAATCATATTATTAATATAATATCTGTTTCTCCTTATGTCTCATTGTGTCATATGGATTACTGTTAATTTATTATACTAATCTGTTCTGTACAACATCTATTGCTCGTCTGTCCGTCCTGGAAGAGGGATCCCTCTTTCAGTTGCTCTTCCTGAGGTTTCTACCATTTTTGTCTCCCTGTTAAAGGTTTTTTTTTGGGGAGTTTTTCCTTAGTTGCTGTGAGGGTCCTAAGGACAGAGGGATGTTGTATGCTGTAAAGCCCTCTGAGGCAAATTGTGATTTGTGATATTGGGCTTTATAAATAAAAATTGATTGATTGATTGATTGATGCAGGAGGGCACCTAACACATTGCATTTATATGTGTAGGTCCACTGACAGAGCAGCAGTATTTGACTAGGAGGGATAAGAATATGTTGGATTATCTACTCAAAGGTCATTGGAACTGCAGCAGTCAATTTTTAAGTTCAACCACAGATCCTTCTGCTTGATTTAATTTATTCTGCTCATCCTTCATGGATGAAGAAGACCTGACATGTACAACAAACATTGGAAACACACATTTCTGTCATGCTGGACTTATTTGTGATCATAATATAGCTGTTCAAAGACTTTTACTTTTCTGCAGACAGTCAGCCAGCTCCTCCTGTTTCAGTCTCCTCAGAAAGTGCAGTGTGATCTTCAAAAATGCCTCCCTGCTGCTCCTCCTCTGCTCTTCATCATTGCCATCCAACACTTCCTCATCCTCACTCTGAATCTCAGAGCATTCTTGGTAATCTGGATTCAGAACCTTCTGGAACTTATTCAATTCATTCTTCACAAAACTTACGATGTTCTCCTTGAGCAGCTGGAACAGATTAAATTAGCAGAACACAAGTGTATTAAAAGGCAAGTTAGTTTGTGCAGCACCTCAACAAAGAACTTTACATCAGACATAAAGTGCATTAAGAAAAGATCACAAGGCAGTGTAAAAAGACACATTCAAAAAGAAAGATAAAATAAAAACATAAAATAAAAGACAATACAACTTACAAAAGAGGACGATGAAAATCACAGTACAATACAATATAATAATGAATGGTCTGAAATTGAATTTATTACAGTGCAGTCGCAAACAGAAATGTTTTTAAGCCCTGATTTAAAAGTAGTAAATTTAATTCTTTGCATGTTGGTAAGGTGATAGTAGGATGATTTGGTCATTGTCTTAATGTAGCAATGGAAATTTAGGTCCTGAGTCCAGGACTACCCAGCTGACACTGGGCGAGATGTCAGCTGTGATAAGATTCAGCACCCTCATGACCCCTAACAGAATAAGTGGTTACGGAGAATGAATGAATGAAAGTTCAGGACTACACCAAGATTTCTGGTTTGGTTTAGTATCTTTAATGTTAGCGACTGATGGTAAGTCTGACGTTAGTCATTCTTTTTTCTTTGGCTCCATAAACAAACAGTTTTAACTTTGTTTACCTGAAGAATTATGGAAGTGCTTGTATGGGACAATGTTCACCTGGTGAAAACTTTGCATAAATCAGTGTACTGTCTGCAGTTTTTAAGATATTGTGTTGTTTCCCATAATCTGAGTTAGTGAGACCATGTAGATGTTGAACAGAGGAGGACCATGAAAGGAGCATTGGGGAACTCCACATCAGTTTTGTCAACGACAGCTGTTTTTGCTCATTTACACACCATGAATATGGAGTCCAAGTGAGTTCGATGCTGCTGGGCAGACTGACAACGGGAAACCTCGGAGTTCTGCTGCTGAACTCTGTGAAAAGATAATCACATCTTAAAACGGTTAACTTTACCACACAGTGATGATTTTGTATGGTAGAAACACAAGATGAACATATTAAGGTCTGCTTCTAATATTGAATGTGAAGGTTCAAGGTTCAAGGTGACTTTATTGGTACCCATAGGTAGATTTGTTCTGCAGTAGCAGGAGAGGGCATCTGACATTACACACAGACACTTAAAACACAGGACAGATTCAGGGAACAGTTTAAACGGCACAAAACACAGACATGGACAGGTACTCACAAGCACACTGATCAGTATTAAAAGCAGAATAAATAAGAACCACTAAAATGCCAATATAAAAATCTATTAAGAGCATGATACAAAGGGACAATAAATAAGTAAAACCAGGTTAGTCAGGCTTCTGTTAAATAAAAATAATTAATGAGAGAGACCTAAAAGTAAAGTGCACTAAGAAGAGAAACAGCAGCAGGAACAAAGCTGTTCCTATAACATGTGGTCTTGGGACTTTAAATCTCCATCAAGATGGCAGGAGCTGGAACTTACTCGCTAAGGGATGGAAATCATCATTAGAAATGGAGCTGGCCAGCCGCTGCAACTGCCTGGTATACAGTGACTGTAGGCACAGGTGTGACTCCCGCTCAGCCGACTAGCCCATTTGGTTATCTGGTCGAGAGAGTCCCTTTCTTTTAAGGGAAGGTTTCCAAACCATGACACAAGTGAAAAAGATAAAACAGATTCAATTAAAAAAAAAAAAAGATAAAAAAGTGTCATCATGGTTCTGTCAGCGTGGAAATGGGACAACTTCTGCAGACAAAAGAAATGCCGGTGTCCCTTCCTGCTCACCGCTTCAGTTTCCTTTCAAATTTAGTGTGGAGTCAATGATAGTCCTGAGATATTTATCACATTCCTCTTGTTCAATAGTTTGGCGCTTGATAATAATGGACTCAGGTGTATTGGCATTCTTTCTAAAATCAATGGCCATGTCTTTGGTCTTAGATATGTAGAGTTGTAGGTGTGAGTCTTCACACCACTTGACAAAGTTCTCAATGACAGGGCCATGACTATTTTCATTTCCCTGAAGCAGGCTAATGGTCACAGACTATTCAGCATACTTTAAAATGAACCGATCTTTAAAAGTGCTCTGCCACATATTGGTGTAAAGAATAAATAACAAGGGTGAGAGCACACACCCTTGTGGTGAGCCAGTGGAGGAGCACACTTTGTCAGATAAAAACCCATTAACTCTGACTCTCTGTGTCCTGTTTGTTAAGAAATATATAATCCACCCCACAAGATTATTACTCAGATTAAAATGTTCTAAAAGTGTCTGGGTTAAAATGTGTGGTTGAATTGTGTTAAAAGCAGAAAAAAAATCAATGAATAGAAGTTGAGCGTGACACCCACTCCCTTTCAGTTGTTTAAAAAGCAAGTTAAGCAGAGTGAGTGTAGCATCCTCCACTCCACTTTTGAGCCTTTTAGGCAAAGTGCAATTGATCAACCTAAACTAGATGATGAATCCTTTGAAAGCCTTGTCCTTAGTCTTTTACATGCAACCTGGAAAACCTCATAGCCTCTTCTATTTGTTATAGTGTACCGTGCTCCTGGCCCGTATTCTGAATTTTTCTCTGAATTCTCAGAGTTTTTATCCAGTTTAGTTCTGAAATCAGATAAAGTTATTATTGTAGGCGATTTCAATATTCACATGGACGCTGATAATGACTCCCTCGCTACTGCGTTTATCACATTATTAGACTCCACTGGCTTCAGTCAAAGTGCACATAAGCCCACTCACCATTTTAACCACACCCTCGATTTAGTTCTGGCGTATGGAATTGAGATTGATAATTTAGTGGTCTTTCCAGAGAATCCCTCTCTATCAGATCATTACTTAATAACTTTTGATTTCTTTCTTCTCGATTATGTGCCACTCAGTAACAGTTACTATACTAGGTGTTTATCTGATAGTGCGGTAGCAAAATTTAAGGAAATGATTCCATCGGCATTAAATTTAATACCATGTCCCTCTGTAACTGAGGTTTCCCGTACCGACTTTAAAGTCTCGCAAATTTATTATCTCGTCGATAGCGCTGCAGGCTCGCTGCGAACAACACTGGACTCTGTAGCACCTCTTAAAAAGAAGTTCGCAAAGCAAAGAAAGTTTGCTCCCTGGTATAACTCCCAAAACCAGAAAATTAAAACAAATATCGCGTAAATTTGAAAGGAATTGGTGATTAACCAAACTGGAAGATTCTCGTTTAATCTGGTTAGACAGTTTCAAAACATATAGGAGAGCCCTCCGCGATGCCAGAGCAAACTATTACTCATCATTAATAGAAGAAAATAAGAACGCCGTGTTTCTTTTCAGCACTGTAGCCAGACTGACAGAGAGTCACAGCTCTATTGAGCCTTGTATTCCTTTAGCCCTTAGCAGTAATGATTTATGAGCTTTGTTAATGACAAGATTCGAACTATTAGAGGCTAAATTCATGACCTCCTGCCCTCTAACAGCACTAATCTGCCTTCAAACACAGCTATAAGTGCTGATACATATCTAGATTGCTGCTCCCTGATTTCTATTCAAAAACTGACCTCAATGATGTCTTCATCCAAGTCATCAACGTGTCTCTTGGACCCCATCCCAACTAGGCTACTTACGGAAGTCTTACCTTTAGTTAACACTTACATACTAGACATGATCAATATATCTTTATTGACAGGCTATGTACCACAGTCTTTTAAGGTAGCTGGAATTAAACCTCTGTTAAAAAAGCCCACCCTGGATCCAGAGGTGTTAGCCAATTACAGACCTATATCCAACCTTCCCTTTCTTTCAAAGATCCTTGAGTAAGTAGTCGCATACCAGCTGTGTGACTTTCTCCATGATAATAATTTATTTGAGGAATTTCAGTCAGGATTTAGAGTGCATCATAGCACCGAGACAGCACTGGTTAAAATTACAAATGATCTTCTGATTGCTTCAGACCAAGGACTTGTCTCTGTACTTGTTTTACTAGATCTTAGTGCCGCATTTGACACAACTGACCATCAAATTCTGCTACAGAGACTGGAACATTCAATTGGCCTTAAAGGTTCTGCACTAAGCTGGTTTAAATCGTACTTATCCGATCGTTTTCAGTTTGTTCACGTTCATGATGAATCATCTTCATGTACTAAAGTTTGTTTTGGAGTACCTCAAGGTTCAGTGCTCGGACCAATTCTATTCACTCTATATATGCTTCCCTTAGGTAACATGATTAGAAATCACTCTATAAATTTCCATTGCTATGCGGATGATACACAGTTGTATTTATCGATAAAACCAGAAGAAACAGATCAATTAACTAAACTTCAGAAATGCATTAAAGATATAAAAACCTGGATGAGCTCCAATTTCCTGATGTTAAATTCAGACAAAACTGAAGTTATTGTTCTTGGCCCCAAACAGCTCAGAAACTCTTTATCTGATAATATAGTTTCTCTGGATGGCATTGCTCTGGGCTCTAGCACCACCGCAAGAAACCTCGGGATAATATTTGATCAAGATTTGTCTTTTAACTCCCATTTAAAACAAACCTCTCGGACTGCATTTTTTCATCTGCGTAATATTGCGAAAATTAGGCCTGTCACTAAAAGATGCTGAAAAATTGGTCCACGCGTTTGTTACCTCAAGGCTGGATTACTGTAGTTCTCTATTATCAGGTAGCTCTTATAAGTGCCTAAAAACTCTCCAGCTAATCCAGAACGCGGCGGCACGTGTACTGACCGGAACTAAGAAACAAGATCACATTTCTCCTGTTATAGCTTCTCTGCACTGGCTCCCTGTAAAATCCAGAATTGAATTTAAAATCCTTCTCCTGACTTACAAAGCTCTAAATAATCAGGCTCCATCATATCTCAGAGAGCTCATAGTGCCCTATTATCCCACCAGAACACTGCGCTCTGAGAATGCAGGATTACTTGTGGTCCCTAAAGTCTCCAAAAGTAGAACAGGTGCCAGAGCCTTCAGCTATCAGGCTCCTCTTTTGTGGAATCACCTTCCTGTTTCGGTCCGGGAGGCAGACACCGTCTCCACTTTTAAGACTAGACTTAAGACTTTCCTTTTTGATAAAGCTTATAGTTAGGGCTGGCTCAGGCTTGTCTTGGACCAGCCCCTAGTTAGGCTGACATAGGCCTAGTCTGCTGGGGGACCTCCTATAATACACAGAGCCCCTTCTCTCCTCCTCTCTCTCTCCTTTGCTAACATTCATGTCCTGTTGCTGCATGTCACTAACTCTGCTCTACTGCATGTCACTAACTCGGCTCTACTGCATGTCGCTAACTCGGCTCTACTACATGTCACTAACTCTGCTCTACTGCATGTCACTAACTCGGCTCTACTGCATGTCACTAACTTGGCTCTACTGCATGTCACTAACTCTGCTCTACTGCATGTCACTAACTCGGCTCTACTACATGTCGCTAACTCGGCTCTACTGCATGTCACTAACTGCTCTATAGCATGTCACTAACTCTGCTCTACTGCATGTCACTAACTCAGCTCTACTGCATGTCGCTAACTTGACTCTACTGCATGTCACTAACTCAGCTCTACTGCATGTCGCTAACTCGGCTCTACAGCATGTCACTAACTCGGCTTGTTCTCCGGAGCCTTTGTGCTCCACTGTCTCTCAGGTTAACTGGTGTCACAGCTGTGCCTGGATGGTGTGTGGTGTTGTGCTGCTGCCGTGGTCCTGCCTGATGCCTCCCACTGCTGCTGTTACTATTAGTTATACCTGTACTATTATACACATATCATTATTGTCACATACATATATAATCATATTATTAATACAATATCTGTCTCTCTTTATGTCTCATTGTGTCATATGGATTACTGTTCATTTATTATGTTGATCTGTCCTGTACAACATCTATTGCTCGTCTGTCCGTCCTGGAAGAGGGATCCCTCCTTCAGTTGCTCTTCCTGAGGTTTCTACCATTTTTTTTTTAAATCATTCAGTGTCGTGGGGCATCTGAATTTAGGGACTGTGACAACAACAGCGTCCTTCCAAATCCTGGGGACATGCTGCACTTCTAGGGATCTATTAAAATTTTGTGGAAAACTGGACTTAATTCCTGTGCACAGGTTTTCAGTAGCCGGCCACAGATGTCATCTGGTTCATGACTTTTATTAACCTTTGTGCAATAAAGAGCTTTTTCAACATCTTCCTGTTTTACCAAGAAACGCTGGTTGTCACACAACTCAAGGCTTAGTTCCTGTATCTCTTTGCTAAAATCAAATATTTTAAAACAATTATAAAAGCAATTGAGAGCATTGGCAAAATAAATAGCTGAGCTGAAGCCAATGTAAAGTGATGCTAGTGCCATCTCTTGTGTTCTGGAGGCCAGTGATAATTTTCACACTGGACCAGGCTGAGCCAAGGCTGTTAGAAGCCATTTTGTTCTCAAGTGTGGCTTTATAGCTCTGTTTTGCCTTTAAAAATCTCTATTTTATTTATTTTTTTTTTACTGTCTTTACTTTTAAGCTCATATTTCAGTCATTATAAAGGCTACATACCCATACTATATCTTTCTTTTCTATCTCTATATCTCTTTTTCAGGAAAGTCTGGCCTAGCCAGATTTGCTATCATTACATGTCCTTCTATATGCCTGTATTTCATATCAATGAAAAACAAAATCAGTGTTACTAAATTCTTACATTTTCACATGTATCTCACCACAGCAAGTTGGAAATAGACATATTCTGCCATATATGAAGAGGGGAGTCTCTCTGGAATCTGGCAATATAAGATCCATGATGGTGGGACATTCTGTCACTTCACAGTTGTCCAAAACATGTGGTTTGTGCCGGGCGGACATAATTGCCAGTATTTTTTTTCATTATTGCAAGAAAGGTCCACACACAGCAATTTGGGGGGTTTACAGAAAAATATTTGCACCGGGGCCCAGCACAACTACACTACGCCACTGGCTTCAATCATTGGAACAAAAGACAAATTGCAGAAATACTTTGTAATTTAAAGTTTGATGAGTGTCGACCATATATTGGACAATATGGAGATATTTGCATCTTGAAAGCCGGACTACAAATGTGGATAGACAGGGAGAAACACACGCAAGCCTGAGACGTGGTAAGGTCCGATATTTCTCACTATCTGTATAATGGATTGTACAGAAATTCGTCAGGTTTTTATTTTGTACACAATTGATCTGTAAATATAGCATGATGGGATGACAGCACAATGATGTGTTTGGTATCATTGGAAAGCTCCTGTCTTGCACTTTCATGTGATATGTGTTGCATTTCTGTGCGACCACGCATTTGTGAGCAATCCATGCAAGAGTAATGTGTGTGCAGAGCTGTATGAAAGCTTTGTTATACATAATTTTAGCGTAACTTTATATTTTTTTTTCCTTGTGAAAACATTGGACTGCTGACAAGTGCTGTGTTTCGTGACATGAGTGGCTTCTTGCTATGACGAATGGTTGTGGAGAAAATCCATAGAGAAGAACAAGTGTGAATTTGGACGCACTTCGCGTCATTCGGGCCCATAGGGTTAAGTTCTTTGGTGGCTGTATGTAGGTCTGATGCTCCTCCTTGCTGAAATGCTAATTTCCTTTTTCTTCATAAAAGATTTAACAGATTTGTTGACCCATTGGCTCATTGTTGGGGTATATTTTAACTCTCTTACTGGATATAAGCATATCTCTACAGAAAGCTGAATATGAACCAACAACATCAGTTAGTTCATCCAAATCCTCACATGACTCCTCAAACATTTACCAGTCTGTATAGTCAAAGCATCCCTGCAGAGAATGCATAGCGTTAATTGTCCAGACTTTCGCATCCTTAGTTTGGTCTTTCTCCCTCTTTAAAACAGTCTTATAAGTGGGAAGAAGATGAACGTAGTTGTGGTTTGCAGATCCATGTGAGATCAGCGTTAGTTGAGTACTCACATCCACAGAACACTCACTGGATTTACATAAAAACATTTAGAACATTGAAAAATAAACATGAAAAACTGGAACAGAGATGCCAAACTCCTTACTGCCAGTTGCTGCGTGTGTATGCACCTGTGTTTAATAGAGCAAACTAAATTAAGTTTCGTACTCTGTATTAAAATGGAACAGTGTTCTCAGCATAGTGATGAATAGATCTGTGTTCATTCTTACCTTTGACTCTGGAAGTCAACAGGTCGACCCTTCGACCAGTCACTCCTCATGGACACAGAGCTGATTTCAGAGGGATCTGGTCTCTGTAGAGGGATCCTGTTAAAACACAACACTGAGTAATATGCACCTCACATAAACCCTTCCTGCATGTCAGTGTGTTTCCTAATATTACTCTTCATCCAGCTTTCAGTTCTCACCCTGGAGAAGCAGACTGTGGTCCACTCTTGAAGTCAACAGGTCGACCTTTTGACCGGTCACTTTTCATGGACACACAGCTGGATACAGGAGAGTCTTGCTCCTGCTGTTTGATCCTCCTCCAAACACAGGATATTACAGCTTAAATACAATGTTCAATGTCTCATTCAAATACTACATAGTCCCAAATAGGACAAAAGCAAAAATGGTGAATACTTGATTGTTGCTGATGAACACCACAAGCTTCACTACAAAAATTAACGATTTACTCAGACCTATTATTTTGTTTAAATGTTGTGTCAAATTTTTTATGGCCCTTTTCCGTGACACTGTGCCGAGTGCAGCATTGTCTCATTTATGCACTTTTGATCTTGATAGAAATAACATGCTGATAAATGCATGCAAAAATTCTTTGAGCAGAAACTACTGAGTTCTCACTTTTGAGCCTCAGACTTCTGTCCATGTTTGAAGTCGACAGGTCGACCCTTTGAGTGGTCACTCTTGAAGGACACACAGCTGGACACAGGAAAATCCTGCTTCTGCTGTTGGATCGTCCTTCAAACACAAGACATGATATATAAACACAACATTTACTGTTTCAAATAAATGAAATGAAGGTGTGAAAGGAACATTTGCGGCATTTCCACAAGTTCCTATCACATATAATCCCATCCATCTATCCATCCATCCATTTATTAATTTTCAACTGCTCATCTTGGGCTGGGTCATGCACAGGGGCAGCTGGGTGAACAAAGTACTCCAGATGTTCTTCCCAGCAGCGTTTCCAGGTCCTCAACCAGATGTCGAGTATGATGCCACCAGTTTGTTCTGGGTCTGCCCTGGGGCCTCCTACCAGCTGTCCATCTTACACTCCATTTTACACTCCAGTTTACTGTGTACATGGACCTGTGGGTTTGCTTTTGTTTTTTGTCAGTTCATCTGTGTTCCTCCTGGGTGCATTCTGTGGTTGTTCCTGTGCTCATCCCTGCTTATCGTGTTTTTCCCGATGGGTTTTCAGTTTGGTTTTTGTTCTGCTTTCATTTGGAACTTGAGTTGAATGCCTTTACTGGATGTTTCTGATCAGCTACATTAAGGCTCACTTTTTGTTAAAGGCTAAAACTGTTTGTTGGTCCGCATTTGGGTCTTTCCTTAAACTGACTCATAACATTCTTATTTTGGTTGCAGTACTCCCCCAGGACTGCCCAAGGGAAATGGTCATACCCTTTCTCCAAGTCCAGAAAACGTGTAAACTGGATGGACAAACTCCAACGACCAATTCAGCAGCCCTGCAAGGTTAAAGAGCTGCTACACTGTTCCATGACCTGGATGGAGTTCCATGTGAACCAAATCATTTATGGTGATCATCTAATAGCATCTGCTGCACACTGGAGTTATAATAACAAAGACTACTCAGTTTCTGGTGCAGTGTTGTTACATCTGTGTATTTCAATCCTGACTGAAACGTCACAATATCAATGCATATGTACATATATGTATAAATACTACATACTAAGGTATGTAGAATAGTTTTTGACAGAGCAACACTGTACTGTCAGTGTTTGGATTCTTACCCTGGATCAGCAGACTGTTGTCCATGTTTGAAGTCAATAGGTCGACCTTTTGACATGTCACTCTTCATGGACACACAGCTGGACAGAAAGGAGTCTTGTTTGTGCTGTTTAATTCTCCTACAAACACAGTAAAAGAATTTTTAAAGGGCTTTATAAATTCTTTACACCAATAAAATATATGAAGTCTCTCTTACAAATAGCAATTTGATGATAAAGATATTTTAATTTGAACGGCTGAAATTAAAGTTCTGTCTGACAAATACTGTACTTTCAGTTTTCAAGTCTTACCCTAGATCAGCAGACTGTTCATATTTGAAATCAACAGGTCGACCTTTTGACCTGTCACTCTTCATGGACACACAGCTCGAGACAGGGCAGTCTGATCTTTTGAACACAACACATACAGAGGTCTGAGTGTGAATCATAATGTTGGAGTGATTTGAGTCATGGATAGTTAGAGATCCTCATCTCACCTCTGAGCTTTGGTCCAACTGTCACATTCCCCATACAGATTGGTTTTAGAGGGAGGGACTCCCTGTCTGTCATCACCTTGATTCATAGCAGAGTCCACCTTTCACATAAACACAACAACATGCAGTTACTCATTATAACAAGTTTTACATGACAGGACACATTTGCTGTCATTACTGTCAGAGTCAAACATGAAAGAAAGCTCTTTTTGTTAACTATAAAATATATTCCAGAATTTAACTGTAGTATATCGATTTTTACTAAATTTTTCAGGTGTTGAGGCAGAAACACTCACTGATGGAGCCATGTAGTTTTTGCTGACTTTATACTTCATCTGTCTTTCATTCCTCCCTGTGTGTTTTATGTTTGTCATGCAGCAAAAACTGAAAATTAAAAACTCAACAAATTTGGCAGGTGGGTTGCAAATTGTATCTCCTAGTCAGGTATATCAAATGACAGTCATTGACAACAAGGTGGCACTGTTACAATCAAGTTTATGGTTTCACAACTGTCTGACTCCGAAAATGACAAATAGTGGCAGTTGGTCAGTGAGTTCCAGCATCAGACACCAATGAAAAAAGCCATTATTTCACCTTGGCATGATACAAGGCAGGTTGTTGTCATTGTGTAGCCATGGCTGGTGGTATCAGGGTGAAATGCAGCTGGAAATTAACGTAAGTTAAGGTGGTATAAGTCTGAGTAGGGCAGGTCGGAGGGGTGATGGGTGGGTCCAGTAATGATAGACTTTTACACAGGAGGCTGGCGTTCACTTCCTGTACGACTGTAAAGCCCAACTCTGTTCTTTTTTCCCTAACCTAACCATGTGTGTTTGTAGGTAAAACGTAACCGTGTGTGTGTGTGCGTGCGCGTGTGTCTGTTGGCTAAATGTAACCACGTGTGTGTGTTGGTGAAGGAAAAAAATATCAGTTTCGCGGTGTTGTACCAATGTAGTCCTTTCATGTTGAAAGAGACTGTATGCAAACTGTACATTTCCTGTGAAAACAGAAGTGTATTTTGAAAACAGACAATGCATGTAACAGGCTGAAGTTGACACGACGTCCCAGAACGTCAACAACCAACACACCCAGGGTACCTTGGACATCATATGTGGACGTGGAGCTTCCATGACCAAACGTGGACATGTGACAAGGTCACAGTGAGCATGTGTTAATTATTGTGCATCTACAGATTAGTGGTCTTCTGCTATAGTTTTTGTGAGTGTTTCTCAAGTTTGTCTTCTCAATGTTGTCCCAGACCATTGGTCCAACAGTCACAAAAATTTGGCAGAAAGTGTGAGGGAAATTCTCCTGTCTGAAGAAGCGATGGACTCGGTGTGAGGAATCAAGCATCTTTAATAAATGCAGCATGCAGAGAAGATCCTAGTGTTTTCTGACAATCTTCAAAATGTACAGACCTTTATACTCAATCTAAGCTTTGATTATAGGTTGCACACACCAGCTACACTCGTAAAGGAAATTCTCGCCCTCACAGTAAAAGGTTAAGCAACAACAGAAAACTTTGCCCCTACCAAATGGTCATCACCTCAAGATACAGATAATCCCCCCCCCCAATAAAGAGTACGTAATTCCCACAAAAGTTGTTGAGGAACTTGCGACACATCAATTGATTTTCAAACAGTAATACTTATAAATTGAAAATAGCAACAGCAATTGTAAAAAAGTTGAAAAAACAACAACAACAACAACAAACAACGAACCTTGGTGTGGTGGTCTTATTAAAAAATTAATTAAATTTTTCTACTGGACTTTGGACAATTGATTTATTGTTTAATGTTCCTGATCCTTCTATGTTTTGTTCAGCCAGATAATCTGTAGTAATGAAGACAACTTTGATAATTGAAGAATAAATTCAGTCAGCAGAAGTAAAAAGCTAACTTAAGCTATAAAGAAACCACCAGGATTATATGACCTAACGTCACCACCAAAGCGAGGCTGTGATGTCGTGTTGGGTGTGATGACATCTTGTTAGAGACACATAACGCTGTAAAGTGACAGTGGGGTATTTACTGATGTGTCTTCAGCTGATGTTAACCACAGACCATATTTCATGCATCCAACCAAAACACACTGACTGTCCACAAGTACTAACATGATAATATGATAAGTCATGTTGTGGCACAACTCTGTAAGGGCAGTGCTTGTACATATAAGAGGACAAAACTGTTAGACCTTAACCTGTCATGAGCGAAGATAGTGAGAAAGTCTTCAATGCGAAGATCAGACCAAAATAAGGATGTAAGTTGTTATGGGCTGCAACAAAAAGGAAATAAATTAATAAATAAATAAACAAACATGTATACAGCTAAATAAATAAATAAAAAAAAAAGACTGGGGAGAAGTCTAAAGTTAAAGTGCAGGATAGAGGCACATTTGTTGTGTAAGAAAATCCCGAATCCAAGTAAAACATACGCTGTCATGAAATTAGAGTAAAATGTGACACCTGCTGATCACAAGATGGTGGAATGCTGTTGGCTAAGTTACATTTTGATGATGAAAATCATCAGCATTAACATGTTGAGTTACATTGAAATTGATCAGGAAGTTGATGTAGAAAAAGAACAAATTAGAAACTCACAGCAGAATGTTTCCAAAGGTCTGTAGATACAGTCTATACTAACTTTGTCAAACTGAAGTGTCATTTGAGGAAATGTGATTACTGAGAAGCTCTGAACTTTGGAACAAAGAATTGAAGTCAAACATTAACAGTCTCAGTCATTATCTAAGGATGATAAAGGTCAGAGGAGTCAGTGTGAATTGTTTTCATTAGGTCATTGTTTGAAAATGTAAAGATATCCTTCTCATATAGGAGGGTGAAGGGGAGTTTGACACCCCTGCACCCCTTGGGTGCAAGTATTTGAAGTTGAACTATTTACAGGCAAGAAAGGGGGTTACCCTTAGGGAATGTGTCCCCTCTCCTGTAAAGGGGAGAGGAAGTGTAGTGTGTATCCTTCTAGAGGAGGGGTGCCCAATACGTAGATTGCGATCGACTGGTCGATTGCATATGTAGTGTGGGTAGATCACATGGCATTAAATAAAATAGCCTATCATCCATCCTCACTGTGGCATTTGCCACTTGATTGACGTACAGTGCAGCCAGTTTGACATCTCATGTCATCTCTCATCAACCCATGGGGTCACTGCACATGCGCGGCCAAACCTTATGGGCTAATGCAAAACTCTGGTGAACTAGTTAGCGGTTTCCAATTTATTTCTACAAGAGAAAGGGTCTAAAATGACTGGGGGAATTGGACCAAGTAAGAAACCAAAAACTTACCATTTCCATTCGGAATGGGAGGAAGAATTGTTTTCACAATGTAATATTCGAAATGTGTTTGTGTGATTTGCCGATGTACCATCGCTATTTTGAAGAAAGGAAATGCGGAGTGCCACTTTCGGACTGTTCATATAAACTACGACACTGACTTTCCAATGAAAAGCGAACTGAGAAAGAGAAAGGTGAAGGAATTAAAATGACAGTTGTCTGGACAGCAGTCATTTTTCTCACAGCTGACCTCAAAAGCGAAGGCAGCCACTGAAGCATCGTTCAGGGTCAGTTATGTCACAATTAAATACAAGAAGTAATTTGAAGATGGTGAAATGATAAAAGAGGCATTTGTTGAAGCAGCTGACTTATTGTTACGGGATATTAAAAACAACTGGAGATATCGTGTTCAGTCAAAGCTCTCCAGCTATCAAGAAATACAGTTACACAGCGGTGTGAGGCAATGGCCGAGGATTTGACACATCAGCTTTGAATGATGGTGTTTGGTATTTATAGATATGACTGCAAAAGAGGAGCTGTTAACAATACTACACATGAAGGGACACACGCGGGGAGAGGAAATTTTTCAGTGTTTCAAAAACTTTATCGAGAAAAAAATTGATGTCAATCACCATGGATGGTGTTCCCTCAATGGTTGGCTCCTCGAATGGATTTATTGCCAGGTGCAGGGAGGGTGATACTGTGTCCGACTTCCTGAATTACCGCTGTATAATACTCCAACAAGCATTATGTGCAAAAATGCTAAACATGAAAGAGATAATGGATGTGGCAATGAAGGTTGCCTGTTCCATTCGAGCCAGATCACTTCAAAGACGCCTGTTCTGTGTGCATCTGGAGAAGGTGGACTGTGACCACTCTGAGTTGTTGCTACACACTTATGTGAGATGGTTTGGTAGAGGGAAATTTCTGCAGAGATTTTGAGAGGTCTGTCCGGAGAAAAAGGAGTTTGTCCTCGTCGCTAAACATGCAGAATACAACCAACTAAATGACGATCAGTGGCTGCTTGACTTTGTATTTTTAACTGATCTGACCAATATGTTGAATGAGCTTAATTTAGAGCTGCAAGGAAGACACAAAACCGTGGTGAAAATGATCAGCTGAGTTAATGCTCTCAAATGAAAAATGAAACATCTGTCCTCAAATTTGCAGTGGGTTATGGGGTTAGGATAGGGGAAATTGTCCCGCCTCCTATAAGGGGCGGGGGGTGCTCTCTCCATCCACCCGACGGACCTGTCCCTCCTCCGGTCCCAAAAAGGATCACGGGTCCTCTGGCGTCTTCGTCCATGCTGGACCAGTGTCCATCCATCATCAAAAGAACTCATGTGTGATGGGTTTTCAATAAAGAAAATGAACTGTCTTGTTGTCTGTCTTTTTTCTGTTTTTATTTATATTTTAAAAAAGTAAAAGAAAAACACAAAAAGTGTGTAAAAAGAAAATCTAAACAACTAAGGAAGGTGTGCCAATAAAACGGGTAGGGGGGACGACGTTTCGATCGTGTATGGGTCTTTCTTAGGTCCCACTGGCACACAAAAAACAAACAAGCTGCAAGAGATGGCTGGAGAGCAATGTGGAGTCATCCAGAGTCAAACAGCAAATGAGCTGTGTCTGTGTGAGCTTCTGCTTTTATAGGGCCTAATTAGCATACAGTGTTTCGGGTTAGGGGGTTAGGTGTTAGAAAAGATGTACTCATAGTCTCCCCTATGTTGACCAACGACAACATAGATTTTGCGGGAGACAACGGCAAGGCACTGGCCGGCGCAAGTTAGTTCCAACCACCTCCCACTTGCTTTCATGAGCCATATTAGGGGAGAAAAGCAGAAGAAAGAGGAGAGGATGTGATGGGGATGGGAGGGGGAGGGGGGAAAAAAATGTTTTTCTGTACACTGGCAGACCACTAACAATAGTATGTTGGTGATGTGTAACTAATGGAAGAATGGACAGGATGGAAAGAAAGAGGATAGTACAGCAAATGTTATAAGGGTTAGGTTTAGGCACTAGAATGGAGAGATCAGGGTTGGGGTTAGGGTTGGGGTTAGGGTTGGGGTTAGGGTTAGGGTTAGGGGTTAGGGATTGGGGGTAGAGGTCTCCTCTCCCGTTAGGGGAGGAGACGGTGCTCACTCCACCCTCCAGGGCACCTCCGGCCACGCCAACTCCCACCTACAAATCCTCACCATAAATGGTGGGGGTTCAAAAAATTCGGCTTACGAGCCAGTAAAATTGTTGGGCATTTGCGCAATATTTCGACTCAATTTGGTCTTCTTCAGGCGCTCCAACATATAAATAAATAAGGGGATCGCCGATTTGGCCTTTCTTCCTCCTTCTTTCCTTTTTGCTTTCCTCTCCTTTCTCCCTTCTACCTCATCCCTGTCTTCCTCTCCCCTCATGTGCCTTCCTCCCTTTCGCTTCCCTGTATTTATAGTGTCCGTCATTCCCTGTTTGAGTTTACATTCTCTCTTATTTGAGCTTTACACTTCTGTTTAAGTTTACTGTTTTCTCTTACTTGAGCTTTATACTTTTGTTTAGGGGGTTAGGGTTAGGGTTAGGGTTAGGGTTAGGGGGTTAGGGGGTTAGGGTTAGGGTTAGGGGGTTAGGGTTAGGGGGTTAGGGTTAGGGGGGGTTAGGGTTAGGGTTAGGGGGGAGGGTTAGGGTTAGGGTTAGGGGGTAGGGGGTTAGGGTTAGGGTTAGGGTTAGGGTTAGGGTTAGGGGTTAGGGTTAGGTTGTGGGCGGGATGCTGTATATAGTCCCACAGAGGGATACAGCAGGCACTGGCACAGGTTGTAACTTTAACACAGATCATGCTGAGATGGATTGGTAGTCCTACATAAATCCAATTTGTAAAAAGAAAAACAAAAAAAGGAAAACAAAAAAAAGGGGGGGGAAAAACAAAAAGAAAAGAAAAAGGATATAATAACTTACAAAGTAAAAGTAACTCATATAGCTCGAAAAGAAATTATTAAAATATAAACTAAACAAAAATAACACTGAAGGAGACTCAGGGAGGGGTCAATAAGAGGTGACATGGATCAAGATGTAGATCAAATGTGTATAGGCTAAGGTGTAGAAATGGAATAACTACATCCCATAGCCAAAGAGGGTCAAACAGGTCCAGGTTGGGCAAAGTCACAGCAAGGAAGTTAGAGCCGACTCGGGATGGAAAATTCACCAAGGCGGTGGATTCCTGTGGGATTGGGGTTAGGATCAGGAAAGTAAAAGAAGTAAGCAAAAGAACAGGGTCGTTATCTAAATAAAGTTATAGAAAAAAAGATGGGAATGGGGAAACAACTGAAATAATTATGTGAAGGGATACCTGTGAGGTTAGGGTAAGGGTATAGGATAGGGGTGAGGTTAAAAAAGAAATTATAAGTTAGGTTTAGGCTCTTAGGGGAAAGTGTGAGGTTAGGTTTAGGCATTTATTAGGTTTAGGCACAGATCAGTGAGACTGAGAGGGGACAACATACAGGGAAGAATATATCCCTCTCTCCCTTTCTCTGTGGTTCAGAGAAACCACACAATTGAGCCGTGTGAGATATCAATAGAGAGTCTTAATGTCCCAGCCAATTATTAAATAAAATTTAAACATGCACTATAAAACAAACTTCATGTACGTTGTTTCATGAAACATATTTACAATATATACAAGCTATAATATTGACACACACAAAACTGGAAAAGGGAACTCTGATTGAATCATAAACACTGTCTCATGTCTATGTAAAATGGTTCACCTGAGAGTCTCTGCTGATTTTCAATAAAACCATCACTATCCTCCCCCATTATTAAGAAGGTTTGAGCACTGAGCCAGAGGAAAGGAGGAGAGTAGGTTACAAAAAATAAAGAAGTGTAATAATAATCATAATAATAGTAATAATAATAATACTAATAATATAATTATTAGTGGTAATAAAAACAATAATAATAAGTGCTCTAAAACATTGAAGTGCATAAGGAGCATGCATTAAGAGGAGTTGGGGTTATCCCCTATAAATCATGCAGAAAATAATCAGACAAAATAAGTGCAAATTGATAAATTTAATAAAACACAAACCAATGCAAATCTTATAAGTCAGGGTAATTAAAATAGGAAAAAGCCCCAATTCAACATAAAACACACACAAGAAAAATTAAATTTAGGACAAACACCTTCATAATATATAACTATAAATAAATATATATATATATATATATATACACACAAAAATATAAAAATCATAATTGTAAACCTACTACTCCCTCAGAGGGAATTAGTAAATGGAAGGAAAAAATAAAAAGAGAGAAGTAATGATAGAAAAAAAAGGGAGGGAGAAAAAAAAGGGGAAGAGGGGGCCGGGAAGGGAGAGGAAAGGGGAAGGAGAGGAAGAGGGAAATAAAAGCAGGGAAAAGAAGAGGGGAGAAGGATTTTTTCTAAAAAAAAGGGGGGAGAGGGGGGGAGGGAAAAGGCAAGAGGGAAGGAGTGATTCACTGGAAGTGGGAGGAAGGAAAAAAAGAAGGTAAGGGAATGAATCCAGCGCCTCAGTATGGGGAAGAGGAATTATCCAGCCGATATTCCACAGGTGGAACCATCCCCAAATTAAAAAAAACCACATAGTGGTCCTTTAATACATCCAACACTAGAGATAAGGGGTGAATGCTCCATTTTAAATCCGCTCGTTCAACCCCTGTGGTGAAATAGTTGCCAATTTGTTGATGAAGTGGCTCTCACGCCGCAGTCTCTGGGCTTTAGACCAGTGTGTACTATGATCTAGAGCAATATATTTAAAGTTTCCAATGCCATGCTCGTAAAAATGGGTGTACAACACACTGTCCATGTGACCTCTTTTGATGTTGTTAACATGTTCCATTATTCTCACTTTTAGGACTCTACCTGTTTCACCCACATATACGATTTTACAGTCCTGACATTGAATGGCATATACAACATTTGAAACCTGGGGTGAGTAAACCTCCCTGATTGGGTGACCCCTCCCTGAGCCTCCATTAAATATAAACGGTATGTGATTGAGCAGCCAAGGATCGCCGCCTATTTCCTTCCTGTCCATGGATGTATGGACCAGTAAGTCCTTCAAGTTCTTGTTTTTTCTATACGCCATGATAATTTTAAAGTTTTGGAGAGATTCACAAGTCTGTTGTGCCTCTGTAAAATGTTTCCTAATTTGTTTATTGAACAGATGAAGACGATGTGAAAAGGTTTGTATGCAAGGAACAAGTTTTCGATCACAATCTACTTTTATGTTGCCATAGGTGTGCTGAAATTGGCGGTTGACCTCAGCCTTTATTGTTCTCAGAAAGCGGCGGGAGTAACCACGATACCTTAAAGCTGTAAACAGGGTCCGAGTGGCTTCCTCCACGTCATCCGGATACGAACATATACGATGGAATCTAATTAGTTGGGACTTGATTAAACCCCGAAAGGTATGTTGCGGATGATAACTACTTTTGTGTAAGAGCGCATGGCGGTCTGTGTCCTTAAAGTAAACTTTGGTAGCCAACTTTTTATCAGTACTACCAACAATAGGGACAAAAAAAGCAGTTGTGTCTAAAAACTCCACTCTCTCCCGTTGCAGACTATATTTTAATTTAATTTTGGGGTGGTGACCATTTAGCACATCTACAAATTGTTTAAAGGAGGTCTCAGTACCAGTCCACAATCCAAAGATATCATCCAAATAACGTAAATACAACAGTGGAAGTTGGGTGCACTTTTGGAAAGCCTGCTGTTCCCAATCCGCCATATATATGTCAGCATATGCTGGTGAGTATTTTCTTCCCATAGCGCAACCACAAACTTGTAGGTAATGCTTGTTGTTAAAGAGGAAGTCATTTCTAGTTAACGTTATTTCTAATAATTTGAGGATTGCAACATCTGGTCTGTCCAACCTCGGCGACATCTGGAACGCTTTACGTACAGCGGAAAGGCCTCTGGTGGTTTCAATGTTTGTATACAGGGAATCAACATCGATGGAGAAGAGAAACGTTTGGGACGGGACCCTTAAGGTGCGTAATTTTTGCACAAAATCATAGGTATCCTTCACATAACTAGAGTGTATACGTGAAAGCGGATTAATAAAGTGGTCAATATAATCAGCCACACGATAAGATTCTGAACCACAGTCACTTACAATAGGTCTCCCCGCAGGTATTTTAAAGGGTACCGTCCAAGACTCGGGTGCTTTATGGATTTTGGGTAATAAGTAAAATAAACGTGGACGTGGATCGTCTGGGCCATACAGGTAAGTCATTTGTTTAAAATTAATATAATCATCTGTATACAATTTATCAATAATAAGTCTAATCATTGTTTGAGTTTCCAGCTGCAGCGGACCAGGAAGTTGCTTATAGTAGTCTGTGTTATCCAACTGTCTATTCGCTTCCCTTAAGTAGTCAGTCCTATCCTGGAGCACAATTTGTCCTCCTTTGTCAGCCGGTTTGATCATAACATTGTCTAACTTACGAAGCGCCTGAAGGGCTCGTCGTTGTTCGGCAGTAATATTACTTTTGTTTCGATTAATATTCTTTCTAGCAATAGTATTGACAAAGGGGGCCCTCAAGGAGGAGAACATGGCTACATCACGGCGGATCAACGTTTGTATGTGAACAGAGGTAGAGGTCAACTCAGGTTCCCAAGTAGATGGATTAACAAAAGGTAAGTGATCGTACTCCGAGTTATATGCATAATGGTCCAGGATTTTTAATTTTCTATGATAATTGTGCAAATCTTGTCTTAATTGCAATTTATTTAAATTTTCTGGAGTGGGGATAAAAGTCAATCCCCGTTCCAAAACCGACCGCTCGGCCACTGTGAGCCTGAAAGATGAGCATAGAACCATAACATTAGAATGAGAAGATGGGGGACCATCCGCATCCCCTCTTAAAAGTTTAATTGATCAAGCCAATGGGTAAGAATACGGTTGGCTGTTTCCGGTGTCCAATGGACAGGGTCTCTGGTCCCTACTTTAAAGTGAAGTTTGTTGATTTCCGTTAAGTAGTTATATTTTTTCAGGATGGTTTTATTCAGTAACTCAATCAAATGTTGTTGGTCCGCCTGCAGTCTGTCGGAATAATTAATGATCGGTAGACGAATTCTAGCATTAGGGAAAGTCTGCTTCGCCAGTGTCACTAATAAGCCCAGTTGTTTGTCGGTCGTAGTCGGCAGTAAACCTTTCAAACAGTTATTAAGGCCGATCGACAAAATTACCTCCCGAACTGTTATGATCGGTGTCAATTTCTTCAAAATGCTGTACAGGTGATGTATGCCTGCTCCCGGAAAGCTGTCAATTTGAACCTCAGTATGTTGAAATGCAGGTATACGGGATAGGTTCGAATCACCCACAATCACAATTGGTTTTGTCACTCCAAGAGTCCAGTCCTTAATTTTACGGACAGTATTAGGATGCCTTTTAGGCTCCTGTCTAGGACTTAAATTTTGGAGGGGGCTAGCTTGCAAATCAAAGTCATCCTCAGATCGAGTAGGTGAGGTGGCCTTAAGTCTGCCATTATCGGCAGTAAAGTTTGTTTTCCTCATTGGATTCATGTTTGCAGGCGAAGGCCCCCTCACAGGAGGTAAGGTGTTTCGTAAGGGGGAATGACACACCTTTAGTTTACGTTTAGCAGTGGTGTGCGACACCACATTGCTTACATTAATTGGGACCGATCCTGTAGTCAAGTTACTCAATACTTCAACCGACTGGGGAGTAGGTGGACGGGGCGGGTTAGCTGCCCCAAACCCCCCCGACAACCTCCCAACAAAATCGGGAAGAGGGGTGGCAAAAAGAGGAGCTATAGGTGAGTTAGTAATCGTGTCCTGGGAAACATTCTTTCCATTGTGTAGAAGATTATCTATCATATGAACACTTTCCGCGGCGGCAGAGGAGACGATCGGCAAAGGTTGGACCGGCGAGGGACTGTGCGAAGAGGTGAGAGAGGCAATACAATCAGGTACATGAACCGCCACATTACTGAAAATGGATTTTTTATGTTCGGGTGATGTTACCGGGAGTGTGACCTGTTGGATGGAAGAAGATGCTAACTGTGGAACCGAGTGTTCGCCAGACAAGGAGTCATCTGAGCCTGCAGGAAGGGAGGCGGGGTCCGCTGTATTGGGGCCCCCATCCATCACCCGCAAAGGCCCAGGGCTCTTGGTTAAGTACAACTCATGCTGCTGTTGAACCACGGAGTCACCCAATATTTGTTCATCTACTTCCTGTTTTAAATGAACTTGTACTGAACATTGTTTCAAAGCCGCAGGGGGAGTGGCCTGGGCAGTTATCATTAGGCTGCTCCTGTGATTGTGTCTAAGGGCCCGTTGGGGTTTTGGAGGAGCCGAATGACATTCAGTTTGGACCACTGTCTTGTTAGGCTGCTCTGGAGTCGCGGGT